>LBNU01014195.1:55513-73091 GCA_014162995.1 Artemisia annua | reverse complement strand
CGACGTCCTTCGATGAACTATGTGCCTGTAGGGGGGCAGAATCAAGCTTGTTTCATTCAGAAGTGAAAATACACAGTTCATAGTCATGTGTCAATCATAGTCCTACAGAGGTGCTGACCAATAACAGTGCTGCTGGCTGAATGAGCAAGATACTTTGATTCAACTAATAAAACATTTCTATGAAGATTCAACCATACAAGATGAATAAATAAGGATGCTTTTTCAAGAACACACTTGCAAATTCCTATGAAGATGATCTAAGAAGAGCTTTATGAAGCAGACAGATAAAAAGAAAATCTTTACTCTAAAGAACATACTTTGGATCCCAGTAATTTTGGGATTCAAAGTACTGCTCTCAAGGATGAAGGTACTTCTGGGAATCAAGTCAAATACTTGGACAAATACTGAAGATTGGCCTGGTCATCCTATTCCTCCATTGAAGAATCAGATGTAACAGCAAGATGAAGAATTTTGGGTAAACAAGTCCTGGATCAAACAAATTTGGAAGATTATCTTTACTGCTACCAACAACCACGTGCAAGAGTAACATAAGATCATCCTACAAACAAATTATTCGGTTCTCTACTCTCGGTTGTTCTTACAAGAACAAAAGCTAAAAGCGAAACTAAAGCCTCACAATTGCTATACTTAGCTCATTTTTCTTCTAAAACAGGTTGAACCATAAAGATCTTTCTTATACTTTCTTTCTTTTTCTTTCTTTTCAAGAAAACCCAAGACATATAAAAGGAACTATCCAAAGAAAGTTGCGGTTGGTTAAGTTTCTTTGTCAATATTTCTACAGTTTTATTTTCCTTATATTATTTGGTCTTATGTGATTTTTTATTCTTTTCTGATGATATGAATTTTTTTGGTAATTGGTACAAGATGGGTGTTCAGGAGTTATTAAAATTGTTATGAAAGTTTGAAAGTACAATTCTATAAGCTAGACTGTTTTGGGCCCAAGATATCAGACAAGCAAGAAGGAAGTTGATTATGGATGAAGTCTTTGGCCCTGTTGCAAGAATGAACTATAAGATTGTTTTCTTGCTTTTGCTTCTCACATGGGGTTTCCAGTTATTCAAAGGATGTTTAAGAGTCCTTTCTCTATTGGAAAGATTTACAGAAGAGGTGTATGAAACAACCTCCTTGGTTTTGAAGCATCCCTGAACATCCAAACAAGTCTAAAAGTTGTTTAAAAGCTGTTATTTATGGTCTTCATCAGCCCTAGAGCCTGGTATGAAGACTTTCAAGCTTCTGTTACAACGATGGCGTATAGGAGAGGAGCATTGATAAGACTTTGTTTCATTAAGAAGAGAGCAAAAGATATCATGCTAGTTCAAGGTGTATTGTGGAGATATTATTTTGTGCTACAAAACAATCATGGTAAGAGTTTTGAGACATATGCAGAAGATATACAGATGAGCAATGGGTGAGTTAACTTCAATTAACTAGGCTTCAAGTTAAACAGTCAAGATATGTATTTGTATAAGTCAAGATTAAGTATGTCACTGACATCCTTAGAAGTATTAACCTCAACACTATCAACCAGTACTACACCTATCAATACTTCTACTCACTTAGGAAAGAATAGAAGGCATGGAACAGTGGAAGTCAAGCTTACAGATCAATGGTTGGAGTTCTTATGATTTTACTGCATCAAGACCTGATATTATGTTTTGCAGTATGCTTATGGCTGCAAGCATATTAAGTTTCACCCAAGGTCTCACACATGAATTGCTGTTAAGAGGATCTTTGCTATCTCAAGTTTCAAACCTAAGATAGGATTGTGGATCCTAAGGAGTCACCTTTTCATTTGGAAGCCTTTTCAGATAGTGACTATGCTGAGAGATAACTTTTGACAGAAGATCAACCACTGGTGGATGCCAATATCTTGGGAAGAAGATTAGTTTCATGGCAATGTAAGAAACAAACAATTGCAAGCAACCTCATCAACTGAAGCAGAGAATATGTTCCAGCTGCAAGTTTTGTGGTCAAGTCTTTGGATGGCAGATCAACTTTGGATTATGGATTCAATTTCCAAGAATACTTTTTTTTTTTTTTTCCTTATCAATATTGATAATCGAGACTACATTTGTATCGTGAATAATCCAGTATATCATCAAAGACCAAGCACTTCAGATCGACATCACTTTATTAGACGATTGTTATGAGCATAGGTGGATTAATGGGGTCAAGATCATACATTGATTGATAATGCTAGCTGATCTGCTTACTAAAGTTTTGATGTTTCAAGATCGAAGCATCTGGGTAGTAAGTATTGGTATGATAAATTTTTAAACTCTATCAATTGGTTCACTTTGCAGGGGGGGAGATGTAGCAGTTGTTTCCAATTTGAGGGGAGGCTACAGTTATCATTCTTAAGTAAAAGAAACAGTATTTTATTTTATAAAGATCACAGTACATTCATCTTGACATAAACATTACAACCGATTACATCATCATGTCTACACTACTGACTACAAGATCATAAAACTTTAGAAAAACTACTCCATTAGCTTTTCCTTTTCCCTTGTAGCTGATCTTTGATTTCTGAGCAGTCTTTCTCTTACTCTTCAAAAGATGCTTGCACTCTTTTGGGCATGGGGAGGAAATAGCCACTTGCTTTGGGGGAGGACGTTCTGGTTTAGGATGGGGCTTCTCACTTGGCTTCTTGAGCAGACCAATTCATGTTTCTCACTGCCGTTCAGGGGCTTGGAGTTTAAAGCAATTGGCCAGTTCTTTAGCTTAGTTGTTTGCAGGATCAGGTGGTTGAGTTTTTCTTTTGTGTTTCTCTGGAGAAGAACTTGTTGTTATAGGCAGGGAAAATAGCTGCTCCATCCTGTTTGAAGAATCAGCCTTGGACATTCAGAGTATATCTTAATTTCAGTACACTTGAATCTGAATCACGTGCTCTGATGAGAGTACACAAATTGGTGGACTGCTCATGATGCCCCCCCCTTGATGTTTATATGCTTAGAAAGGCTTTTTGAAATTTTGGAATGCGTTTTTGATTAAGTTATTCGTGCATTAAGGCCCTTTTATAGGCAAAAAGGGGGTTTGGAATGGTGAAAATTAGCTGGCCTCAACGGCTATGAGAACAGGTACTGCTTGCTGAACGTCGGAGGGTACTGTTATTTTCTAACGGTCAAATATTTATGGTAAATATTCTTTAAATATTATGAACGAGATAAGGGGTAAAATCATAACTGTTTTGCGTAAATTTTTGGGATATTATTTTCTTAATATTACCATATTTACTTACCCTATTCCCTTTTTCTCTTTCGTATATCTTTTATCATACTTTTCCACATTCACTCGCCGTTTTCCCAATTACCTTCATACCAAACCTTCTTTCAATGGCTCGTAGAACATGTAATCGTCACAATATGGTAGGCCAATTTAGACAAGAACTGATCTCACATGAGACAATTTCATGATATTCATTGACTTTCTGCTGTCTCAAATCAATTAATGCTATTTGGTTAATCCTGATGTGACTTTGGCTTGGATTCAAGAGTTTTGAGCTACCGCTGATGGTGGGTTCACGGCATTAGATGATTGGTTTCATTACTGCCTTACGGTAACTGGGCGAAATATTCGAATTTCAGAGCTCAAATTAAGAGCAGATCCTTCAGTTTAATGATTGAAGAAGGTACTGCTTGTTTTGATAAACAGGTTATTTGGATACACTTAGGATCTTTGGTTATTGAGGGTTCACTTAGAAAACAAACTTTGAAAAAACCTCTTTATCCTCAATGGAAGTACTTAATTCATGCTACTTCTTCATTGCCTAAGCAACAAAAGTACTGCTTGGAATGAATTTTCCTAAGACTATAGCCTCAGCATTGTGGGTGTTGGCTACTAATCAGCCATTCAATTTTCTTGGATGACTAAATGGGATGCTTAACCACATTCAAACAATAATAACCATTTTTGATGTATCCAATGATTTAACAAGTCTTTTCTGAACAAACAGCTTGAAAGGTGATTCCTAAACCACAATGATTTTGTTACCAGGTTATGCTTTCAAGACAAGGGTGTTTACTTTTTAGGCAACAAGAGTTCACTATTTTCTGGTCATACTACACCTCTCAGCTGCATATATGTGGAAGCTAGCACAGACTGTTAGGGATGCTGCTCATGAAAATTCAGAAGATGGCCTCTGAACATGAAGACTCTGCTCCAGACTCCATCTCAAAGATCTGAGAAGTCTCATTCCATGAAGGAAGATGTTTCACAACATCCTTCTTCTTCCAACAGTTAAAGAGTCTCTCAAAGAGACTGCTCTAGTGAAAAGACTGCCTCTGCAGACTGAAAAGACTGTTCTTTACAAGGTACTTGCTTTTGGATGACACAGATCATGGTGTTAGTCAACCACTCACTCCAATATTATACTTCCACAGATGGGTTTCAAACATTGGAGGAGATGAGGGAATGATAGCTGTAATGGCATACACCTAATGAGATTGAAGTCATGGATAATTATGCTTTGACAAGAGACGCTTGAAGCAGACTTAAAACGGGCTTATGATAATTCAAGCCTATGTTTTAGTCACTCTTCAAAAGAAGTAAGGGATTTGAAGAAATTGGTTAAGTCGTATTATTCAACATCCTTCAAAAAGGTCATCAGAAGGGATAAAGTCAAAGAAGGAGGATATTAAGAAAACTATCTTCATCACAGGTGGGGAGGAATAAAGATTAATATGAATTGGAATGGGAAGAATGTTGTTGCATGAAAAGACTGTGGATGAAAAGACTGCTTATCAACAGTCTGATGATCACAGATTGCTGCTTTGAATATTCCCCCCGCAGACCCACTTGAAGAACAAATTTCTCATCAAGATATATTGAAGAAGAAGTGTGAGACTGAGAAGTAAATCTTCAGAAGCTGACACTCAAGTCAAAAGTGGTGATACAGAAAGTATTGGTTTGGAAGGTTACTGGTGTTGATATTATTAATCAAGAACTGCCACCAGGTACTGTGAGGCAATTTCAGATTACACCAAGAAGCGGACTTGGATTTGAAGAAGATGTGGGTCCGTCCAATCCAGTTCAAGAGAAGATTATTGATGAAGGTTCTAATAGTGATGATAACACTATTGCTGAAATCATGATTAAATATGTCAAAACCTAGAGGTATTACTATTCGTTGGGAGTTGAACAACCTCAAGATCTGAACCTTCTCCTGAACCTATTCAAGAGATTGATCCAAAAGAATAAAAGGAAAAGGAATTCTATAGAATCAGAAAGAAAAAGAAAAGAAGTTCTTACCATAGAGGCAGATCAGAGTTATCAAGAAGCTCAAGGTGATATTCCCAGCTAAAAAGCTTTCAAAAGCAGAATTGATGACGAGCTATGAAATAAGAAAACAAGAAGCTGCTGTTCAATCAAAGTTCAAGAAATCAATGACTAAAGCTAAGAAACGAAATTTAAATTTCTTTAATGGGCTCTTGAAAGGAAGAGGATATAAAGGGTTTGACAAGGTAATCATTCTCAGATGAAGAAATTATGATAGATGATGTTCAGAACTGAATACCAAAGACAAGTAGATGGTATATTGGTTATGACACTGAAGAAGTGAAGGAAGCTGATGAATGAAAGAACAAAATAAAGAAGGAACAACAATCAAGTCCACAAGTCACACAAGAAGTATAAGCCTACTATAGAGCTAAGACAATACTGTTGCATGAACTGATGGAATTACCTAAGACCTATTGGATTTTGGAACTTCCCAAGAGAGATTAAGACAAAATCCAAGATATCTAACCTTAGAAGTTGTTGCAATCTAAAAGGATGGTTGATATATTTTGTTTCCATTATTGAAGATAAAAGCTACAGAGCATTCAATCTGGGCTGTAGATGTATGCCTGATAGAAAGAGAAGATCTTGTAGTGAATTTATATCAACAAATTCAAGCTTACTATGAACGATAATCCACTCAAAAGGAATTGGTGGTAGTATCTGCTGGGAGAGTTTGACTAATATGTGCGGAAACAAATGAAACTAGCAAAGATATGATATTTGGAAGAATCAAGAGATGGGAAGATTCATAGCTGAGATTCTTTGGCAATGCTTGGCGTTCATGCCTTAGAGCTAGAAGATGTAAGATGATCATACATGATTAGAGCAGACAAAGATATCGTACTTATAAGAGATTTGATGCTGAGAAAAAATGCTGGATCCATGGTATGAAGCAGTTGAAGCAAGAAGATGACATGGCCCTCTAAATAGAATGATCAATTTGTTCATCAATTGACAATTATATAAGGATGGAATATAATAAAATACATAGCGATGATTTATTATAAATATTATTATGAATAAACAAGTATTTTATTCAAAGTACTGGCTGATCAAACAGTACTTTTTCAAAGTACTGCTTGCCCAGCTAAACAGTAAAAGTTTTTGAAATAAAGTTTTGTTTTGTGCAAAAATTTCTTTTTGAAGCACAAAATAAAATACAGCAACAAATTAGTTTTGAGGAAAACATTGTTTAGTACTTGTGCTAACACCAACAAATGGTATTCAACTTCACCATGTTTCATAGCAAGAAAGCAGTTTGATTGATCATTGGGAGGTACGGCTTCTGATGTGACAATCAAATCCGTTTTTAGTTGACAATTTAACTAAAAATTGTATGCGGTTTCAACTCCACCATATCTGAAATAAGGTGAATGAGTTGACTAGGCCACAAGAAAAATGCGCTTGTGGTAAAGCGCTGTGGAAAATCCATTTATATGGTAATTAGTTTCACCCATGGTTTAAGAATCTAAGAACTAACTAGTCCATAAGCAAAACACGCTTTTGGTACAGACTACTCAAATCCGTTGATAGGCTGGTGATGTTGCTAAAAATGCATATGGTTACAATGTTACCATTTGGTTTACTTAACCTAAACATTGGGCATACTCCAGAGTTAGTTAATGGCCTTTGGTAAAGAGACATCAAAAATCCATTAATTTCAATGATTCACCTCTCACAGGAGTTTACACATTGTAGAGGTTCGGTCGACCAAAAGAAAACCAAAACCGAAACCTTTTGGGTGTTATGGCGATCGGTCGAGAAGCACAAGAGAAGCAAGAAACTTTTAGAATTTTGTTTATGATAATAAGGTGTATCAAATTAATGAGCATTGATTTCATTATATAGGTATTGGGATGGCTTAGCTTGCAAACCAAGCAATCCCAATCCCAATCCCATACAAACACACCCTCAACCGATCGATTAAGACCTCAAGGGAGGTGCTTGTAATTTTTCCTTTTTTTCTTTGTTTTGCATTCTTAGTCCTTTAACTATCGTTAGTTAAACATTCGTTAAGTAACTTTTATTTAACGTAGCTTTTCACTAGAAACAATTTTTCATATAAACGTGTGTGTCTCCATGGGCTCATGCGTTTTCTAGACATACGGTGATTGAACTTGTTCATATCCCAACATATAGCCACATTAAAACGGTTTTATTATGCATAAATTTTCTTAGTTTAGTTGTGACTTATATTTGGTAGTAACATCAGATTGTATTAAGACTTCGCCTCCTAAAGCTACTAAGGAGGCATCTAAACAACCAAGTAAGGTTATTGAAGTGACTAACACGGCTAATGCCTTTGACGCCCTTGGTGATTTGGATGAGGATCCTCTTGTAAGTAAACAGGCAAGTGTTACCATTGATGCATTTGACAGTCTAAGTAATACACCTATTGTTGAAAAGATTAATAAGCTTGAAAGTCAAATTATTGAAGGGAAGCTTGTGTTTATGGGTGATGATGGGAAGCCGCTTCCTATGCAAAAGGAGGCTAATAGTAAACCTGTTACGGTTAATGAGGGAAAAAAGGTTGGTAACTGATGTGTTTCAATAGCTTTAAATTTATAATACTAATTTTACCAATTCCTTAATATATAAAACACATGGGTAAAGTATAACCCCCGTTTATAGTAAAGGTTTTAGGTAAGACCAGGTCGTCCCAAGAGATTGTAGAAAAGCCAAGTTAGCAATTGTGTCAAAGTATAGTCCCTAGATTGTCACTTATCCAAAGACTAGTAATTTAGATTGTTTATTAATATGATTAAAGGATATGTTTATTTAGGCTAAGAAACATTGAAGTAAACATGTAAATGACAAGCAAGCAATCATGAACAAGATATATAAGCAAGAGATGACTGGTGATCACTCCTACAAATAACTATCCAACATATTAAGAATCCCTTTCGACCTATAATTCTCAATATATCAAATGCATTAAGGATGGTTCATAACAGAAGTCTACATAAGCCAATTTCCTCATCAAGTTCGTTAGACATGAGATAAGGCATTAAACAAGATTATGATTGGGTTGATAAACGTTTTGTCGACCAATTTCTACAAGGTAAACACCAAGTTGCCATAGACAAACACCTTGAAATAATATCAAAGTAGTTGACCCTTTCGACCTACTTCTACCACAGAGATATATCAAACATTCAACAATGATCTAAACATCATCTCATCAACTAAACTTATGCATAGTATCAAATAGCAAGCGTACATATAATGTAAGCAACCATATAACTACATCACCCAAATAAACATAAGAACGACTACTCCATTATTTTAGTAACAAAACACATATCATTCGACATAGATTTCATAAACTTCATAATATAATTCATATAAAATGTAGAATTGTACCAAAGTGATTACAACGAAAGAACAATTAGTTTCCACAGAGAAAACTCGACTCGACTCCTTCTCCTAGCCTCTGTCACAGTAATTGGATCACGAATTCGACCTTGATATGGTGAACTTGGTATGAGTTCACCAATACCACCTTAGTAACCCTTTGATACTTTTCTTACTTGTTACCCCCTTTTCTCTGGTTTCGTTCACTGCATTGTATAAGCTCTTGTGACCTAGTTTAACTCCAGAGCTCAGTAAATGAAGAAAAATGATCGGCCTCTCAATGAATGCAAGTATTAACTCTTCTTTTGTAACTGACAAGCTAAGTGCGCCATACTTCATAGAAAGTACGCCGTACTTCGTGTAGATTCAATCTCATTTACCCGCCAAGCAAGTACGCCGCACACAGTCCTAAGACCGATGTACTTGGGTCTTTTATATTTGTATTTCCATTCCAAGTCCTTCCTTTTATTGTTGTTCTTACTTTATCGTCACTTAAGTAATATTCTTAACTTCCTTCTCTCGATCAATCCTGCAACCAGATTAGTACCAAATCTACACAAATAACGTGATATTCTTTATAATATAATATATATAATATATAATCAATGGGATAAATATGTTATAATAAGAGCGTTATCAAATCCCCCATACTTAACTATTGCTTGCCCTCAAGCAATCCTTAAAAATATTTTATTTTTATCTCATCAAGAAATCATAAGCCAAGATAACGCGACTAAGCATCTCAGGAAAGTGGAAAGTATAATTCACTCACACTCATATATCGGGTATAAAGGACTCACACTCAGTTGCTCAGACATGTTAAATAAATTACCATAGGCTTGTACAAAAAACTAAACTTCACCGACATGGCGTAAGCACCAAGTAAATTTATCAAAAGAGGACTTTTATTCGGGTTACAATGTTAGGCTAAAGGTAATAATAAGGGTATGGATTAGACATGGGATTATATGGTGAAATTGTTTAAAAATGAAAATTATAAGTTGAAAGTCCATTTTCTGCAATAATGGTCTCCATTTGGCACATATTTCGCCAACACTTTATTCACTTCGCACAAATATTTTTTCTTTCTTTTTCTTTTGTTTTCTTGGGAAATATTTGGTTTTCCCCCATACTTACGATAGACATACCACTTCAATCAAATTAGAAGTTTGCAACCTTCATACTTCGTTTAAAATAGCATAATCCACAAGTTATTCACTTTTCTTTTTCTTTGGACTTCCAACAGGGTTCAAGGTTTAAGGCTAAGGTTGTATGTATATATTTTTTCTTCTTTTTCTGGATTTCAAGAAACGAATAGATTGGCTCAGAATGTTGTTCTAGTGGTATCTAGCACTAAAGATAAGTGTTACAAAAGGTTTTTTTTATTGGAAATTAGCTAATCGATGTGATTACTAATATATAGTTTATTGGATGGCTACTTGGTGTAAATCCTATTTTTGCCTCTTTATCATTTAAAATCACTTATATCACACGAATGTGATCTCACAACGGTTTCGTAAAGATTTTAAGTACAAGTTCTAGAATNAGATTACAAATAACTTATATAACTTAGAAAAATTATAAAAAGTTATCCTAGATAATTATTTAATATAAAAACTATTTTATTTATTAATTTATCCTAAAACTATTAAACTGTTTTTGATTTTTTATAAATTGTAAATGAAAACTAAAAATTCTGAAAAAAATATATGTTAGATAGAAAAGGTGCAGAAAAAATACAAAAATATAAAACTTAGAAAAATCCCACAAATAAGCAGTTAAATAAGCTCAACAGCTTATAAAGGGGAATATGGAAAAAGGGTGTTAAATAAAAAGGTTTGTAATGTATAACCAATTAAAGACCCTAGGGCAACTGGCATACAGGTACCACTCTATCACCCTCAAAGGGGGAGGTCTCAGGTTCGAGCCTGCCTACCCCCTTTTTGCTATATATATATATTTTTTTTTTTAGTTTTTCTTTTTACAAACCTACTTAATACCTAAAAATATAAAACTTTAATAAAGGAAAACTTTTTTAAAACTTATGAATAAGCTCTGCTTGAGCTTATTTTTCAACAGTTTAGCTTTTAAGACTTAACTTGGATTTTTAAAAAGGAATAAGCTCACAATAAGCTTACAAGCTGGAACCAAAGGCAAAATAAGATACAAATAACCTAAGTTTTATGGGAATAAGCTATAAAACACAAATAAACAAACTGAAAAGCTCAATTAAGTAGAATAAGCAATTCCAAATATAACTGAGAACCAAACACCCCTGCAGTCAAAGTTAAGGGCTTTTTAAGCTTATGAAATAAGCTAGTAAGCTCAAAATAAGGACTGAATAAGTGAAATGGGTTGGTGGGGTATCCAAAAAGCAAAAGCTCACAGGATATGGCCCACAAATGAGTTTATGAGAAGCTTATAAAAAAGCCTTGAACTCACTGAATTGCTCAGTGTGATATTAAATGGGACAAAGTAAAAGCCTCTTGCAGGCTTATTGAATAAGCCAGAAAATGAGAAATGAGCTTTGGAACCTTGAGACTGGTTGATAAGCTTTCCAATAAGCCAAAAACCACAAGCTAAGGCTCAATAATAAGCTCTATAAGAGCTTATGAAAAAGCCCTTATATACTGAATATTCAGTATATAATGTGAGTTTGAGCAAAATGTTAAGCTAAGTTTAGCTTATCAATTAAGCTGGAAAGTACAAAATAAGCCCTGAACTAGAGATTTAGCTATGTGATCTTCTTAAAGAAACCAAAATCTCACAGTGGGACCCACTGATAAGCTCTACAAGAGCTTATCAAAATTAACAGTGCAACTGTGCACAGAGCATGTTTATAAAAAAGTACCAATTAGAAGCTAATAAATAAGCAGTTTAGACTCCAAATAAAAATTCAACAAAAATTATATGTAAAGATAAGCAACCAATGTTTAAAAGTCCAAAAGCACAAGTTCAGATCTTGAATAAATAAGCCTACACAAAATTTACCAGTTTATTCAAAAATTTATTCTAATGAAATTTGACTTTTTGATTAACACACTAAAGTTGACTTATATGAATTTCTACTGGAACCTAATTACTAATTATGATGTTATATGTTATTATTATACTAAATTAAGCTTTATTACCAACTATTGTACTGATATGATGATTATGCAGATGTAAATTCTAACAAATAACAAGTTATTTAGATTAAACTTGAGTTTTGACTTTACTGCAAATGAGGACTAAGTTTTATGACTAAAAGGTATTACTTGAACCTAATGTGACTTGACTAGCCCATTTTTAACCTCTGAACCAAAGCAAAACTCAGTGTAAACCCCTGAGCCAAACAACCCTTTAAATTAGCTATTATGAGATTTTCAAAGCATAAGGGTAAACTAGACCATACAACTGATTATTAAGGACTTATGGTGATGTTATAAACTGATTCTAACACAGAAACACCAATGATAACATCAAAATACCATTAATCACTAACAAGCCCTTTTCACAGTGAGATTTAAGAAACTGAGCAACAAAAGATTTAAATGAACAAGCACTAGATTTTAAGCTATAAACTAATTAACAAGCATCAAATAAGCTTAAAAGCACAAAGAAACACAGCCAATAAGCATTCTACAGTAATTTGCCAATTTTGAAGAATAAGCTTACAAGAAGGATTCCAAGCAGAGAATTATGAACCACTGACCAAGAACTATCCTAACAGCTTCCCATGAAGCATCTAACCCAAGGGCAATCCAAAATCTCCCTTGCTCCAGCCTTTCTTCAACATTCTCAATGATTTTTATTTTTCACTCTATTTTTTTGTATTTTTTTGTGAATTTTTTCTTTTAACTACTACACTGGATTTTAAGGTCACTAATAGCTTTCATAAGCTATTTGAGGTGCTTATATGATCCTAAGAATCCATATAATCAACTAATAACAATATTTAAACAAACATGAGAATTTGATGAGAGAATTTTATAAACTGAATTCAAACTTAGAAACTGAAATTGATGCTTGAAATATGTTTATTACAACCTGGTAACACTTAACAAAATGCTTAAAAGCTTCTTACAACACTTGAATTTAAAAGTTTTCTTAATTCGACATAAAAAGAACTAAATTATACTAGATAGATTCCTCCTCTGCTTCCTTCTTCTCTTTATAGATATTTTCTGCTTTCCAGGTGTCCTCTGAATGTTTCCCATCAACAATCTTGGCCATTGGATCTCTGGAAATCATCTCAGCCATTCAAACAACTTTTGGCGCCAAAAGTCATAAGGGTAGCTTGAGGCAGTTTCTTTGCAATTAAAGAACCTTGGATGTTTGTGTGAGGTGGAGGGACAGGTTAGATATTATTTGAAGCAAGTTGGGGTGATTAGGAAGCTATTCCCAGTTTGTGTGTGTAACAGTGAAAGAAAAATGGTGGGAATTGCATTAATGGCAAAGTGGTTTGAGGCATGGGTGTAGGGATGAGTTGGGGAGACAAGATTTAGAGAGTGGTTGATGAGGTGGTAGTAGCAGGTGGCACAAACCACCACTGGTATGGTGACTGGGTGGTTTGGGAGAGGGAAGGTGAACAGTAGAAAGGTTTGACCGAGGGGAGTGGGTTTTGACCCCGGTTTTATTATATAAACATAGTGGGCTGGTTTGTATTTGGGCCTAGGATTGGATTTGGATTATAAGGATTTGGATTTGTTGGGTTATGAAGTAGATAATGGATCCGGATGGTTTATAATGTAAATAAGGCCCAAGGACTTAACTTGTAAATTTTGAATTCTTGAGGGACTTGCTGTGACAAACTTCCAAACTTAATCAAGGGACCAAACATGCCACATATCATTAGTACAAGGATCATAATTACATATTTTCCATTTTTAAACCTTAAAGGACCATTTATGTAATTTCACCAAAGTTGAGGGGGTGAAAATGTAATTTTTCCAAAAGTTATAAAAAGGACCAATTTATGCCTTACAAGAATAGTACAAGGGTAATTTTTGATATTTTCTAATTTTTAAATACCCAGGGACCATTCTTGCCAAATTTGAAACTTGAGGGGCCTTTTCTGCCAATTTGTGAAAACTTTCATCCAGTGACTATTTGTGAACAAGTTTGATATCCCAAGGACTAAAGTTGACTTTTTGATCATTTAAAACCTTCAGGGACTAGTTTTGCCATTTTATCAAAGTTTAGGGACTGAAACTGCCAATTATGCAAACTTGACTGTTTTTCATCAGTTTTCAATCCTTTTGTATCTGAAACACATAAAAACAATTCAAAGATATTTTATGTATTTTGTGGTATTTCTGTGTGTTTTCAGATGTTTTTGCAGTATAAATGTTAAAGAAATGATGAGTATTTGCACACTCATCATCTGACGTCTTTGGATAAGTAGGATAGTCATAAGTAATCATTAAGGGTTTACTCACCGATATAATGAAACCAACGAGAAAGGTTTAATTAATATACACTTCATATAAAACTAGCAATAAAACAAGTGACAAGCTACTTAATTATCAGGACAGGTCTTCTTATAGTCTCTATTATCTATCTGTGTACGTGTATGCTATTCGCTGATTTGTGCTCATTAGTTTAATTTACTGTTTAATAAATAACCCAACTCTTCCAGTCTCTCAGGCTAAACCCCCCTTGCGTTAGATTAGGCTGTAAAACTAACTTAGGATATTAAAATACTGATTAGGATAACTAGATAATACGTTCCACTCTTAGTGATCGACACTCTACTTACCATTATATACAAACTGACCGGGTACACTGCTCGTTAAGTGCGTGTGTTATTGATAAGTCGGCTAAAAATAAATTTAAAACTTGAGTAGGCATAATACTGCTAAACCGTAGCGACACACGACGCACATCAAGTTTTTGGCGCCGTTGCCAGAGAGTGAATTGTTATTATCTGTTAAATTGATTAGTATTTTAATTAGGTTTTTCTTTTTATTAGGTTTTTAGACACTAACTACTAACTTGTTGTATATTAGATAGATTGCATTCATTGTATAATTTGCATATTTACTGTTTTTGTGTGTTTTTTATTTTCTGTTATTTTTGTTTTTATTTTATTTTTACTTTTATTTTTCTTTTTCTTTTTCTGCATACTGCTGTCGTTGTATTGTGCTGATACAAACGATACGGCGGCGTATTGCGTTTTAATTTTATAAAATACAACGTGTTTAATAACTCGAGTACGACGCATCTTTCCCCAACATACAGCGTATTCTGTTTTTAATAAGAATTTTTTTGAAACCCTAACGCCATGCGACGCATCTGTTTTAACAGATACGGCGTATTTAATATTTAAATTAAAAACAGTTTTCGAATTATTAAACAGAAGCGACGCATCGATTTTTATCGATACGGCGCATTTACTAAATCAAAAATCTTGTATTTTGAAACGTAAGGAAAATACGGCGCATTAGCTTCTGCTAATACGGCGCATTTATTTTTTATAAATATAACCGATTTTTGATAATTAACCAGATACGGCGCATTCTAATTCAAAAGCGGCGTATCGATTTTTCTAAATAAAAGTCTGATTTAATTTTAACGTAATAAGATACGGCGTATCCTCTTTCAGGATACAGCGCATTGACTGCAGATATCAGCAACTTTTATTTTTAATATTCGTTTCCTAATTTATCAATTTCTCTTCCAGCGAACAAATCCTACTGATAGTTTTGTGCTAATTTCAGGAAGCACCAGAAACAACAATGCTGCCAACAAGAAATAATACGCAAGCTAACAATAGTGCCGAAATTGCCAAGCAATGGTACGAAGGGAACCACAAGTTTGTTGTAAAAAGGGAATTTCTCAATTTGTTACGAGATAACGACTTTCAAGGATTCAAGAATGAAGACGCAAATGAACACATGGAAAAGATCCTCGGAATTGCTAAACTCTACAAAACAAAGAATATGACCTATAACCAATTCATGCTCAGAGTCTTCCCAAATACACTTACAGGAGAAGCGATGCATTGGCTGAACTTCGAACTCGACAAACCTCTTAGCAGTTGGGTAGAGCTTAAAATAAAGTTTTTGGAAAAGTTTAGCCCTGAATTCACCTGTTGGCTGAAATCTAAGTTTCTTTTCCCCGAAAAAATGAACCCATCTCTGAAAAACGAACTCTGGACTTACTGGAGAACAGGGAATGATGAAGAGGAGATAGAAAACGAGGAGGGTGAATTGTTTAGAATTGAAACAAACTTGTTTGATTATGAAACCCCTCTATGCAAGGAGTTTAACGAATTTAACTATTTGTTGAAAGTTGATACCGATGTGCTCACTGGAGACTTACCTAGATTCAAAACTTTTGATGCATTCAAGAATACTTGGTTATATGAATGGAATGATCAAATTCCATGGGTTTCCAATAAACCGGTGTTTTACGATGAACTAGTGCATAGTTGCGAGCCCATTCGCTTCAAGGACCACTAGTACATAAATGGCCTATCGTCACACATGGTCGATTTCAAACGGTCACACTGTAACATATTTACATGACTAAATGTATGAAAATAAAATAAACAGCCACACTCTATCCGACTTGTGTGACCATTTCGGAAGATATATGTCACACATTTGTGTATTTATGTGGCTAGAGGGTAACTGGTAAATATTTTTCGATCATTTAGTCACATTTAATTTGGGACGTGTGACCGATACAAATCAGCTTTATACATTAGTTACATTACAGATATATGATGAGGGCTCAAACACTCATCATTTTTGGTCAAATCTGAACTGCAAAAACATCTGAAAACACGCAAAAACGCATCAAAATGATGAAAATATCCAAGGATCGTGTTTTATATGTCTCGAATGCAAAATGTTTAAAAACGAATGAAAAACGAGCAAAGTTTGCAGAATTGGCAGTTTCAGTCCCCCAACTTTCAAAGATTGTCAAAATTAGTCCCTGGTCAAACTATTTCAAAGAAAAGTCAACTTAAGTCCTTGGAAAGTAAAAAATGTTCAATATTGATCCTTGGATAAAAGTTTTCATGAAATGGCAAAATAAGCCCCTCAACTTTGGAAATTGGCAATTTTGGTCCCTGGGTGAGTCGCTAGCTTGACTGGACCCCGTATTGATTTGTCCTTGGGGAAACCTGAACAACATGTGGGGCATCTCCCCCACACTAGGATGGTACACATGGGTGAAATCCCATGTTAATGCTAACATTTTTGTTTCTCGAGTCATTAGCTTGACTCGATCCCCGCATTCATTGGTTCATGGGGAATGTTTGAAGATCCGGGACAACCATGAGTGGTATGTCCTCTCCAAAATAGTGCTTTAACCGATGGCCATTCACTTTAAAATTAGGACCGTCATTTTGAGATAACTCAACGGTTCCATATGGATAAACCTTTGTAATAGTGAATGGACCAGACCAACGGGATTTGAGTTTTCCCGAGAAGATTTTTAATCTCGAATTGAAAAGAAGGACTCGATCACCAACGTTGAAAACGCGGTTTTTGATTTTAGAGTCATGAATCTTCTTTGTCTTTTCTTTATAGATCAAAGAGTTCTCGTATGCTTGATCACCCGTAGTTTTTAGGTCAAAGTTTGCATGCTTCAAGGCCCAATAGGCTTTGTGCTCTAGCTCGATCGGAAGATGACATGCCTTTCCGTACACAAGCCTGTAAGGCGTACACCCGATGGGTGTTTTGTAAGCTGTACGGAAGGCCCATAATGCATCATCCAATTTATCCGACCAGGATGCACGATTTTCTCCTACGGTCCTTTCCAGTATCCTTTTTATACCCCGATTTGAAACTTCTACTTGTCCACTTATTTGTGGGTGGTACGTAGTAGAAAGACGGTGAGTTACACCATACTTTTGCATGACTTTATCAAATTTGTCATTGCAGAAATGCGTACCACGATCACTGATTATAGCACGTGGAGTTCCAAAACG
>LBNU01014195.1:0-52234 GCA_014162995.1 Artemisia annua | reverse complement strand
TTTTTTACAAATATAATAAAATCTTTTAAAAGAATAACATCTACCACTTTTCGATCACATAAATTAAAAGAAACTTTGTTTATTTAAAAAAAATATATTTTTTTAAAAATTAAAAACATATCCGCATTATACTACGAAATAAAGTCACCATTATATTCAAAAATGTTTTCCTTAAAAATAATTAAACTAAGATCGACTTTTATATTTTATTCAAAATCATAACCTTATGACACCAATGATTATGATAACATCGAACTCTAAATTGTATCGAACATCATAATATTATAATTAGATTTTTAAATATCAATGCTAATAAATTCGATAACATACACATGCAATAAAATAAAAAACATAAAAAATAAATCATACAAATAATTTATTAAATCATTTAAATAACATTGTCGATAATAAATTAAATGAAACATTATTAAATAAACGAACTATTTTCAATCCTTTTATAGACATCGACAATATCTTTTTGTATTTCTGCTATTTTTGTATTTCGATCTTCAATCTTCTTCTGTTTGTCCCGTATCGCCTCCTCATCCGACTTGTTATGTTTTTCAAGAATCTTTATACGCTTGTTATAAAGTTCAATCATTGTTTGTTCATGTCCATAAACTCCAGAATGACATTTATCCCATATATGCTGGGGTATATCGAAAATCTTGTACTTCTCAGGCATAGGAGGAATAGAATCGTCCCTGGGTCGTTTATTTTTCTGGGAGGCAGCGTTTGATGATGAAGACGCCATTGAATATTTAGAGTAAAATTCGATTTTCGAATATAAAGAAGATGGTGGAAATTATTTGTTAAACTTTTGTATTTATAGACCATGAAAAGACACTATGTTTACATTGAAAGGTCACAACTTTTAATCGCACCTTTGATTCTTTTTTATATTGTTAAAAAACGATACACATGCAATAAACGAATTTTACTCATATTTAACTTTGTCAAACATAGATCGTTTTCATATTTTGTAACTATAAACAATATGTAAACATAAAGAACCCAAAAATTACATTATAATAAAATTTTTAAAAAGAACAACATCTATCACTTTTCGATTATATAAGTTAAAGCAAAGTTTGTTGATTTTTTTTAAAAAAAAATTAAAAAACAACAAACATATCCATATCAAATAAAAAAACGGAAAAACATAAATTTAACAATTACTCGTAAAAACAAAACAAAAATCGTGTAAATCCAAAATTCGAAATAAAAGTAACCATAAGCGATGAAAACCTAAACTAACACGACAAATGTAATCAAAATTAAATCTATTACTTCACGACCATGTGTTGAACCATTTAAATTTTTGCTCTTTTAGCTTCAGAATCACCATCATCAGTATCATCAATGTCGATAGCATTGCGCTTACTTCCTCCCGATTCTCCATTGTCATTATCATCATCATTAACTTCTTCAAATTCTTCTTCTTCATAGTTACTATTATCTTCTTCTTATCCAATATCTTGCATGATACGAACAGCCTCAGGATTTTTTGATAACCAAAACTTGAAGTTGTAGATGAATGTGAATTCGCATTATCATTGCGAACATCATCCTACAAAATACATAATCGTTACAGATATAATAAACAATTATGTACAAAAAGACCAATTAATGAAACACATGTATTATTAAACAAAACCGATGTAGGATAATAAGTTACCTCATTAGCCACATGAATATCCACACTTAATTTTGTGGAATCAACCGCTGTATCAACATTATTAACACATGTTGCGTCTTCATCGTATTCATCATCACTATCTTTATCGCTATCATGTAATTGTTAAATCAACAACATATATGAATTTCAATTAGTCGAATAATAATAACAACAATTTTAAAAATATTGGTTTGAATATTTTATTTTTAAAACATGTACCTCCTCATAAACGAAACCTTCTTTAAACTTCTTAATCATTGCTTTCTCATCAGATATCATCTTCACTTGATAAACATGATTGTTGTTGTTGATATTGAATTCAGAATATAAGAATCTAAACAACATTTTTTTGCCAATGAGACTATCCAACTCTGTTGGGAAATCATCGTCATCAACACCATCATACTGTTCTTTAAGCTTGACACACGGTATATCTAACAGCCTTTGTATCATATTATCAAATAAAATCAAAGAAGCCGATCCAGTATGATCTATAATACGGACAATAACCTTGTATCTGATAAATACACATTGATAAATGAATTCATTCATTTAATAAATAATTGCATTCATGTATGGAAAGGTTTAATACAATTCATTAAATTTATTTACCTATGCGTAACAGATTTCAACATTCAATGCCTGTCACATCGCCATGATTTTTTGGCGTACCCAGCAGATGCAGATAAATCAAAATATTCACTTTCTTTTGGCTATCCGACTACACTGTTTGCAAGCAGGATAACACCAACCAAATTCTTTTTGGATTTTGTGAATTTTTGCATACACAACACAAGTAACTTCCTGCAAAAAATTCAAATATTAAAATATACGATTCTTACAATAATTTTTATGATGCAATGAATTTTATTAACTTATATAAATAACAATCTTACATTAAATGAATCACGAATATCCCCAACATTTTTTCGTGCAGCTCCTTTAAAGAATGTTTCAGGAGTAACGATTGTCTTTGTTGGAGATAAAATTTCAATTTTAAGAGCCGACTCATCAAATCCATCTCGTTTCTGATAACTAAAAATTATATAAAACCATAATTAAACACGTTATATCATTAAGAAAAACCCAAACTTTCACAAAGACAATTGAATAGAACAATATATACGTTTATGGTTATTGTTAGCATGCCTTGTTTTGAACGAACAAACCTCAGGTAAATCAGCATTGATAAAAATCTTGGTACCATTCATAGCAGGAGAAACAGATACATTGTCTACATAACAACAACATTAAAAAACATGTATCACATATGTTGAAAGTATTTTTTACCTATAACACATGCCATCTCACCTTTCCAATATTTTACTTTAGCTAGTTGAACGATCAAAACCACATGCCCAGCATTCTCCCTGTTAGAAGCATAAGAAACAAACATATCTGCCATTGCATCAAAAAAAACAACACTCCAACCTATCACCCCTGCATATATTTGCTAATATTAAAGATGTGTTTAACAAAACAAACTTGTAATTGCAAATAAAAAAAAACAACACTCCAACCTATCACCCCTGCATATATTTGCTAATATTAAAGATGTGTTTAACAAAACAAACTTGTAATTGCAACATAAGATTAAATATGATCTTACTCTGGATCTTCTATCATCACAATTCGCCGACGTTTATTAAGCCCAAAAGGTATTAAATCACCCATTGAAACAATAGTGCCAATTACATCTGTAAGTTGTTACATTAAAACAGTCAAAACAATTATATGTTACAATGAAAATTCATATATGAATAACATTTAAAAAATATGTAAAAAATAACAATGGATACATACCAACAACGTCATTATCTTTAAATTGTTTGGACTTTATTTCACCAATGCTTACAAATTTAAATCCCATACTATTCTCATCAAAATCTTTGATGCGAGTCAATGTGGTATTTTTGTAAAACACGATCTTATACATATGGCCTAGCAAAGGAAATTTGCCACTATTATCTGCTACAGCAAAATTAGAAATCCTATAGCATTTGCCTTCTTCAAGAATGCCTTCGTATTTATGCATGATATTCTTCTTTACTGAGCATTGAATCTGGTTACCCTTATAAACGACATATGAAATCAGATAACATACAATTATAGTTATTATCATGTTAACAAATTACTAACGACAGTACTTGTTCATCTTGAACAACAAAATCCAAGCTCCATGGAGAATGTGACATATTAGGAGTATGTGAACGCCATATACTGATGCATCTTACTTGTATTTTAATGTCTTCAAGCATAGGATCAACATTACATAATAGAGTAAAAGCTATTTTGCTAACGGTTTTGGCTGTTATCACACCACACAAACAACACATAAATCATATAATGATAACACAAAGAATGACATAAAATTGTGTGAACAAAAAAATATTCAATACATAAACAAATCAAATAACATGCACTACAAAATTGTTACATGTCTGACCTTTAGATGGTGCACTTTTTTTAGACTTCGCGGCTGGTAATGATGAATTCGAATCAACTGTTGCTGAAGTTATCAAAAATGCATGAACCAATTCAGAAACAATTAAAAAACTATAACATAAGAGCAATAAAGATAAGCAGACGACTAACCTTTAGACGCCATGGAGGGTAACGATGAATTCGAATCAACAATTGCTGAAGTAAACAAAAGTGCATGAAACAATTCAAAAAACGATTAAAAGACATAACATAAGAACATTACAAATACGCAGACGACTAACCTTTAGACGCCATTGATGGTGGAAGGCTGCAGTTTTTTCGACCTAATATGATCGTGAATGGGTGAAGATCTCGGGGAGTATTTATAGGATCACGCTAGGGTTTGGGACAAAGATTATATAAGGAAGAGATTGTGTCACGATAGAACTCTTCCTAATATGTAGGCATCGACCTAGGGGTCGACTGTGCCAACTAAGCAGACGAGTTAGGGATTCCACGTGGCACCACTTTCATCGTGGACCTATCACAGATTTTAGAGGGGATGACATCAGCATTGCGGACCAATCAATGATTTTCTCGATGCTGACATCATCATTAGACAACTTTTGTTTTATATACATTAGATAAATAAATAAATAGTATTGAGATAGCGAGAGATATTGATCACTTTGGACTGATATCAACTTGCCTTAAAAAAGAAAAAAAAGACGGAAAGCTACTTACACATGAACGTTGACTCGTAACTTGCTGGTTGTCCAATTAATTCCATCCAATATTCAACTGTTTCACACATACCCACATCACATCCTTAGCTGTCCAATTCCATCCACCATCCATATACACAAGTAACACTGACACATTTCTTCGTATCAAGGCAAATATATCAAAATTTAAAATTTACAACTACTAATGGCGCTTGAACGAACAAGATCAAACATTTCACAAGAAAAAGAAAGCAGAATGGAAGAAGAATCAGTGGAGAGAATATTTGAGAGCAAGAAAGTTCCAGCATGGGAGAAACAACTAACAGTTCGTGCATTTGTTGTTAGTTTTATTCTGGGAATCTTGTTTACGTTTATTGTCATGAAACTGAATCTTACTACTGGGATTATTCCCTCTTTAAATGTTTCCGCGGGTTTGTTGGGGTTTTTCTTTGTGAAAACATGGACCAAGTTTCTTGGTAAGTCTGGTTTGTTGAAGCAGCCTTTTACCAGGCAAGAGAATACTGTTATTCAGACCTGTGTTGTTGCTACTTCTGGTATCGCCTTTTCTGGTACGTTACTTTTTCCATTCTTGTTTACATTTTATCGTGCCGTAGCTGAGTTAGCGGAGGCCTTGTGCAAAATTTTATATGATGCCTAAACATGACGATAAAGATATACTGTAACCATCTAGCTTTAAAATTTTATGAGTTCTTCGTCACTCTCGACCACTTTAAGATGAGTTTAACAAATACTTATAACATATTTTCATATATCATTAATATTTTGAAGTTGGAAGTAAATTTTGAGGCCCTAAAATATACAAAATGATATATATTTTGGGGCCACTAAAATTTTGAGGCCCGGTTGCACACTTCGCACACCCTCGAATAGGCTCTGTATTTTATATCAAGTTGGATACCCGCGCATAGCGGCGGAAATAAATATAATTATATAAATATAGTGAATGAATTGCTAACCTACCCACTTAGTGAATTTGTTTGACAACACTCCGAATGTATATGTGTTTGTTGCATGTGTTTGTTTGTTTTTTTTTTAGCTTTCCCGCAACATTATATTGACATCATTATTCTCGCATATACAAAGACTCTCGCACTCTTTTACCCGTCAAACGCTCCCTTCAAAAATACATAATTTTGACGAATCAAGTTTGTATTGATTCAAATAAAGGTTAAAGTTGTTAAAAATTTGAATCAAAATAAAATAAATCCACTAAAAATGTAAACATTAAAAATTCATAAAAATATATCAAAATGGATATTGAATTAAAAACATAAAATTTTAGAAAATATGATGAAATTAGATTATAAAAAAAATAAATAGATAAAAATATATTTCAATTTAAAAATAAAAGTGAATTTTTTAGTTGTCACTTTATGATTGCACCTCATTATCTTAATTTTTGATTTTTGATTGACCCCTCAACTTAATGTTTTATATAATAATAGTATAGATAAATATAGATATATATAAGCTGCTTAGTTTAGACATTCAAATAATACGGTTGATATTAAAACTAGTAGCTGAATTAACTGATGACCTAACTTAGATCATACTGGTTATCAAGACTCCTATTTCAATTCTTTGGAGCGAGATTATAATTTTTTGTGGTCAAATTTGCGTCTTGCAACTAACATTAGCCGACGAAACTTTTGTCAAAATTTATCACAGTGACACAAGCCAAATAATTCACAAATGTGCAACAATAGTTAGATACTCCGTGTAACAAAGACCTTGCCAAACGAAAGCGCCTGATAATAAACTACAACAAAAAACAGGATAGCAAACATAACTACTGACAAATAAGGGATACTAATCTGATTTCATATACATATTAGTCCAACAACCCAAGATTTCACTATCTGTTACTCCATTATTTATGGAACTTTTGCATGCCAAGTACGTTTATGATAAACTTATGGTATATTTAAGGAAGATGTTTTCTTCTATGTGTCACTTCATATTTGTGTTTGCTTTAAATTTTCACGTGAATCCCCTTATGCCTATACACACTTGAACGCTTATTTCTTCCAACAAACAGTACAATGAAGTGATCACTTTCCAGCTACTTGGTCACTTTCTCAATAAATGTTGAAACATGATTTTCCTATTTACATTAAATATATTCAATGATGAAAACCTCGTGCATTGACATTTTCAAACCTTATCGTATTGCAAGTGATGGATATTGGATCAAAAGTCGTTGTAAAGTAAACGTACATCAACTTGTTTGCAAAAGCACAGTTACGAACTAAAACGACATCAATGGCCTTCAAATATTGTGAATGCTAATCAACTGATTTGCACTGACACTAGAGATGAAAATAGTTATCAATAGGCACTTTTTAAACAAAATGGTCTTTTGTTCAATTTAACAAGCTGTTCTTGATCTAAGTTTAAAGGTATTCGTTAAGTTAGATGGATATTTTAATACCCAACCTTTTGTCTAAGGTGTAGAGAATCTTTCATTTTGTGTCCTTAACCTAATTAACATCTATTATTGTTGTTAATTAGGTATGCATCCATATAAACTTGTAAACCAAACAGGCCATAAATATATGAAACCATCTAAATAATGAGCATATGTGTAGAATGTGGCACCAAAATAGGCATGAATTGGGGACATTGATGATCATGTGGTCCATATTCCATTATCTAATTAAAGTCCACATGATAGTGTATTATTTTCTAAGTTTTGGATTTCAACTTTCAACTTGTTGTCTCTTTCTTAAATTTCAATAATATTTGTCTTCTGGCTCCATTTTTCTATTTTGTTACTCTATTTAATAAGAGAATAAATAAATGGTGCATAACAAAGAAAAAGAAAGAAAATTAGATATTTTTTCAATCAATTAACGCTTGAATTATGGGGTCTTAATCAAAGATTTTTTTATTTTATTTATTATTTTTTATTTTTTAACTAAAGAGTCATGTATAGTTGAAGTATGGTGGAAGGTTATTTCATATTGGCCCCTTTGCTATTGATTTGGCAATATGAATCTGTGAACATGCACAAATCTACTTACTTGAGAGTTGAGACATACAAAAAAGTTGTTTGGTCAGTGGATGGAATACTCAAAATCAATACAACAACGTATTAGTTTCCTTACCATATATATTTTGTTGGAGAACATAACTATAGGCTAAGCACCTTTTTCTTGTCAAACTATATTCAAATGGTAACTGGTATGTTACCCTAAAAAACTAAGCATGTTACCCAACCCGATGCAACCAACCTGGTTGACCCGTTTGATCTGAGCATGTTTCAACCCATTAACCAACTCGGTGTTGGAAAACATAATCCATTAATCTTTGTTTTTCAACATCAAGACTGCTGCAATTTGACACAGATAAAAAGGGAACAAGATGGGTCGAAAATAAAGCCTGCAAGCTTTGTTTTTGGGCCAACAAACCCAATAGATGGCAGTTACATAGTATGCGATTATTTAGGTTAGGAAGCATTGTGTCATTTACTTTTTCATTGAAACAATATGCCTCTTCATGAAGCAACATTTCATCACTTATAAATAGATAGGATCCTGTAAACATTCAAAGTAACCCATTTCAATTATCAATATCAGTATTTTGGGTTCACTCAATCTCTTGTTTCATACTTACTAATTCTTTTTGATGCACACATGATGTTGTTTTTGATCATTCAATCCTGGAACCCCACTCATAACCTGTGAAACTAAACCTGTGATTCGAACCTATGATACATGAATATTCTTCATGTTAATTCGATCCTGGTACAGCAGAAACATATTTCTGCGTATTCTGAATTCTATAATTCTACACTCGGCCCGTCCATGTTGCCAACTCCGTTATTAACCAATTATAAGTTGTTGGCACTTCTGGTTACAAAAAACGTAACACATATCCACTTTTATCAATTCGAAAGTGAAAGAATTAGCTTGATTTTAGTTTTTGATACTGTGATTTTAGGTATGATTATGGTTAAACAAAAAGATATAACCATAAAACCAAATAAGCAGCTTGCATCCAATTTATAATGTCAGTCTGTATTAATTTATACTTAAATCTTTAGTTTTGCATTAGGATTGATACAAGAAAGACTAATCCTTACCTATTCTTACAATGAACAAAATGACATTGTTGAAGTTTCTGTCGTAAGGTGATAGTTGTTTTCTATTGTTGATATAGGTATTTGATTGCAAACGCAGTTTGTAGGAGTTAAGTGAGATTCGTTAAATTGTCAATCTAGTAGTTTTAAGAAAAATAAGCCAAATCAAATAAGCTTATAAGCCCAAAATAAAAGCTAAAACAAACACCCCCAAGTATAATTATCAAAACCGCTGCTTGTGAATGAAGCAATTTAGCAGTATGCTTGGGGTACTTTATAACCCGTAGACCGTTTATTATGTTTACGTTTTCAGATTTACATGTTTGGTTCATTAGTAAAAAATGTAAAATGCAACTCAAATTGACTCTTTTTTACAACCACCGGGCTAGCTCGGTTGGCCACAAAGGTTTCCTTAAGGTGCCTTTGGGAGGGGATGTTTGGCTAGGGGAGGTCTCAAGTTCGAGTCCCACCCGGGACTTTTACCCCTTCAGGCGGTAAAGGAGGAATAGGCGGGTCTCAGGGTCAGCATACTGCCCAATTGGATGTCACTGGACCTGAACCACTAACAACTAACAAGCCGATCTAAAAAAAAATTGACTCTTTTTTACATAAAATGGCAGAAGTTGCTTGTTGAGACATTAGCCATATGACATGAAAATTATATCCATCTTACTTGTGAAAACACTTGTGTTCTTATTTTGTGTACATCAACGTTAACAAGCATTATTTGTGTTCTTATTTTGAAAACACTTGTGTTCGTATTTTATGAAATGAATCCTTGTATGGTTTTACCTGAACGTGCATTTAATAAGCATCACAATTATTCAACTTTAACAGGAGGGTTCGGTAGTTACCTGTTCGGCATGAGTGAAGTTATTGCCAAACAATCACATGAAGCAAACTCCGCACAGAACACGAAGAACCCTTCTCTTGGATGGATGATTGGATTTCTTTTTGTTGTTAGCTTCCTTGGGCTGTTTTCTGTTGTCCCTCTCCGCAAGGTACAATTCCAAATTTTCATCTTTTGATGGTAACACCCACACACACAATTAAGGGTTCCAAACACGTAACCTGCTTAAATTGGTCAAAACTGAAAACTGGCTGGGTTGCAATTGCCAATCAACGTTTTTTGTCTACTTTTTTTAAATGTTAATTAAGAGTCTCTAGGATTGTATTGATAACATACTTGTAACCAACATACTTATTACAGATAATGATTATTGACTTCAAACTGATCTATCCAAGCGGCACTGCAACTGCTCACCTTATTAACAGTTTCCACACTCCCCAGGGTGCCAAGTTAGCCAAGTAAGATCATCATTTTCTGCTTGCATGTGTAACATATTTCTCCCAGGACTCCCTTGCATAATTCTTAATGCTTGAACTGCAGGAAACAAGTGAAAACTTTAGGGAAATTCTTCTCCTTCAGTTTCCTATGGGGGTTCTTTCAGTGGTTCTTCACGGGTGGAGATAATTGTGGATTTGCAAGCTTCCCATCACTCGGTCTTAAGGCCTTTGAGAACAAGTATGCTTCCTGTTCCTGGATTTTTTTCTTCATTCTTTAACTTACAAGTGTCACAGGATAGATGCATGGTATTTGTGTTTTTAATAAATGCTGATAAAAGTAGCTTCAAAAAGATTTTTGAATGTTTTGAAGATAACTTTCAATAGCTACAATCAGTTGTTTACGTAGGTCGCTGCTATTTCTAACAAACTCAGGTCAAATTTAAATTATTTACAAAATGATGAATATCGCAGAACATAGTACATGAGTAATGGAAATCTCCAGTTTCATGCAATGTATATTTGATTAACAAAGTAACATAAAGACCAAAAAACACTGAGGGAAATTCGAAAATGGACCTTTTCTGAGCTTTTATGAGCTGCTTAGAGGCCTGGATCATAAGTTAGATTGGTTTGAAGTTGAAGCGTTTCTGCAATTCCTTGTTCAGTATTTTATTTGAATCGGTCAATTTCGTTATTCATTTCTCATTATAAAGCTTCTTTTTCTGTCGAAACAGGTTTTTCTTCGACTTCTCAGCAACTTATGTCGGTGTTGGCATGATATGCCCCTATTTGATTAATGTATCATTGTTAGTCGGAGCGATCCTTTCATGGGGTGTAATGTGGCCGCTCATAAATGAAAAGAAAGGTGATTGGTATCCTGCTGATCTCAGCCAAAGTAGTCTTCATGGCTTGCAAGGTTACAGGGTAAAATTCTGGTATTCAACTCTTGATTGTGTATTACAGCTTTGAGGAAGTTGCTTTTAACATTATCCGACTGCAGGTATTCATCGGCATATCCATGATCCTAGGTGACGGACTCTACAACTTCATTAAAGTACTTGGTTACACTTTGTTTGGATTATATCGTCAATTTAATGAATCAAAAATCGAAGGCGATGTCTCCATTACCGGTAATTCACCACCTGATCTTCCTTCTCTATCTTATGATGATGACAAACGCGCCCGTCTGTTTCTCAAGGATCAAATTCCTATGTGGATTTCAATTGTTGGCTATCTAACCATCGCTATAGTCTCTGCTGCTACTCTTCCACACATCTTCCATCAACTCAAGTGGTACTACATTGCTGCTATTTACGTTTTTGCCCCTGCATTGGCCTTCTGTAATGCTTACGGATGTGGACTCACTGACTGGTCCTTAGCATCAACCTATGGAAAGCTCGCCATCTTCATAATAGGAGCTTGGGCTGGTGGGCCAAATGGGGGTGTTCTAGCTGGATTAGCGGCATGTGGGGTCATGATGAACATCGTCTCAACTGCTTCTGACTTGATGCAGGATTTCAAAACCGGTTACCTGACCTTGGCTTCACCTCGGTCTATGTTTGTGAGCCAAGTGATCGGGACTGCAATGGGTTGTATTATCTCTCCCTGTGTATTCTGGCTCTTCTACAAAGCTTTTGGCGATCTTGGAGTTCCTGGTTCTGAATATCCTGCACCCTATGCTCTCATTTATCGAAACATTGCAATATTGGGGGTTGAAGGAGTTTCAGCATTACCCGATAAATGCCTCACGCTTTGTTATATATTCTTTGCTTTTGCTATATTCGTCAATGGGATGAGAGACGCTATGGGTAAAAACCTGGCAAGGTTTATTCCCATTCCAATGGCAATGGCGATTCCTTTCTATATCGGAGGCTACTTTGCTATTGACATGTGTGTTGGAAGCTTGATATTATTCATTTGGACAAAGATTAACAAGGAGAAAGCGGCTGCATTTGGGCCTGCAGTTGCTTCGGGTTTGATTTGTGGTGATGGGATCTGGACTCTACCAAGTTCCATACTTGCTTTGGCAGGTGTTAATCCTCCCATTTGCATGAAGTTTCTTTCGAGGTCAACTAATATCAGAGTTGACAAATTCTTAGCTCCTTAAACCGTTCTTGCAGATCAATATAGTTTAAAATACAGTATTCATACAAGTATTAAACTGTAAAATGTTAGAAATGGTCCTGTATGTGTTGCTTTTCTTCTAAATCTGTTTGTAATTCGGTTCTTATTAGGGATATATGACTGTAATGAGAATTAGAAAACGTGGTGTATCAAGTATTGGTGTGACACTTGTGAATTTTAAAAGAAAATGAATGATGGAAACTAAAATACTATGTTTCTATTTAGAAATAAATTCATTTAGACACAAGTTCATTACAGTTCAAAAANAGAGAGAATTACATATATATTCATCCAAAAGCTCAAAATTGCGTATGTATCCAACTTAAACTTATAATTGCATGTATATTCTCCCAAATAGGGGTGTCCCAAAAGACCGAGGAACCGAACCGTATATTAGAACCCCTAAAATTCCAAATTTTTGGTTATCAGGAAGGTTCGGGTCGGAACCGTTTGGTTCTGATTTTCCGAAAGAACCTACTCTTTTGAAAATATGCAATTTTATAGGGTTTGTTTGGTAAATTGTATACATCAGCCTTTAAAAAAAAAGTCATTAGTAAGTTGTAAAAATAAAATCTAAAACCTAAAAACCATATCGCTTTTTTTTCAAATAACGCCAAGCTATCAGTTTTTAGTGTTTTACAATTACTAATATAATTCAAAGATTCAAATATCATCATCACCATCATTCATCCAACATGAAAGTAAATTTTTTCTATATATCTTTTCCTTTTTATTGTGATCATAATTGATTAGATAATGATACTATGTAACGATCTGATGAGATAAAAAAGTTATAAAGAGGAACAAGTGATGGGGCATTAAGCGTTTTTGGAGGTTTGGAACACAAACGCGTATTCTTGATACTTTTGAACGGTTATAAACTTATATTTTGACATTTTGTGTTTTTGTTTATGTTATTTTGAACAAATGAAATTATTGAAACGATTTGCATTGTTGAAACATTTTTTGTATGTTTGTATTGATATAGCATGTCCTTTATGAATGATCGACAACGGAAAAAAATGAATTTTTAAACACTTTGGTTCTCGTTGAGAATTACCGAAAATTCCCGTACCGGAACTGAGTATTGGAACCGAACCAAGGAACTGGGACGCTTTTCGGTTCCACATGTTCCTTGTTTTCGGTTCTCGATTCTTCCGGTTCCGGTTCGGTCCGATTCTAGTACCATGAACACCCCTACTCCCAAAAGCTCAAAACTTTCACTTTTATGTAACAATTGAGCAGGGCCGTCTTTGAGGGTGTGCAGTGAGCGACTGTTCAGGGCCTCAAAATTTTAAGGGCCCCAAAATTTATTCCGTTAATAATTATATGCATGTGTACACATAATTTTCACGAATAAAAAAGCATTTAATTGAGAAAATATCTTAAATGAGTAATATATGTTAGAACGTTTGAATAATCAATTGCATTATATCTTATAAACGGTGACACTTTATATATAGCGTTCCTTCTCGAAAGGCCTCATTATGTAATTTTCTCCAGGGCCCTCAAAATTTTCATAAATTCATGGGACGGCCATGCAATTGAGCAAAACTGAATTTTGAGCAAAACATGATGCAGGTGATATTAGCTTTTCGTATTAACTTTTTAATTTGAATTTGCATGTTGTAAAAGCTACCGTGACGCTACCGGCATTTTGTCAGCGTAATAGTCATTCGTTTTATCCTGTCATAATCACATGATCTGGTAAGTAAGATTTGTAAAAAGTGATATTATACTTATTTTTGCAAATGATATCAACTTTTCGCAATTTACCTATGCTGGTTGAACATGTGAACGTTACATGATTATATAAAGAAATGTTTTATATTAATTTCGTGTATTGTTGTGATTAAAAAGCCAAAATATCACAGTTAAAAAGGAAAAAGAAGAAAAGCTACTTAGACATCAATTTTGACTCATACATAAATTGGTTGGTGAATTGCGGTTGGTTGTTCCATGTGAATTGGTCATATACCTTTGTTAGACGCAATATTATGGTACAGTACTGTGAAATAGAGTAAATTGCAGAAATGGTCCCTGTGGTTTGCTCAGATTGCATGTTTAGTCCCTAGTCTTTTGAAATTGCAGGCGGCCTCCATGTGAGGAGTTTTTGGTTCCTTTTTGGTCCCTGGCCATTGCAGAAATGGTCCCTGTGGTTTGCTCAGAATTGCACGTCTAGTCCCTGGCCAGGGACCAAAACAGAACTAAAAACTCCCCACAGGGAGGCCACCTGCAATTTTGAAAGACCAGGGAATAAACATGCAATCTGAGCAAAGCACAAGGACCATTTTTGCAATTTACTCTGTGAAATATTACTAGTAAGTGAAACGTAGTAGTAGTTGTTAGCATAAGCACTAGATTAGCACAATAGCTATTTGGTTAATAAAAGTGCTTAGCAACGTAACTATAATTGTAATTATAAATTGTAAAATGACATATATACATTAATTGATGAATTAGTCATATACCTTTGTTAGACGCAATATTAATTATGGTATAGTAATCGAAACGTAGCACTAACTGTTAGCATATGCACTAGATTAGCACAATAACTATTTGGTTAATAAAAGCGTTTAGTAAGGTAGCTGTAATTGTAATTATAAAGTGTAAAATGACGTAAAATGACATATATACATTAATTAACATACAAAATTTCAAAATAAATAATAATATATAATAAGTGCATATATATAATTTGAGTGCCAAAACGCTAGCGGCAAGATCTAAATACTTTTTCATGAATCGTTTTGCATAAAAGCGGTTACACCAAATTCAAACACTAGTTGCTTGTTGTCAAACAATCTTTGTATTTAAACCGCTAGTCACTAGTTGCTAGCTGCTCCAAGCCACTCACAAATGCTTGACGCAAAATGTGTCAGTCTTGTAGAATTAAATTTGTCGTTCTGATGGATTAATTGTTTTGAGTAGTGACTGGCATGACTAAAGATTAAGGTCTCCGATGGTAATAGTAACACAATATCTCAAACCAAGTGAGTTGAACTACCACATCTTTCATGATATATGGCTTCTGGAAGAGTTGAACAATGTTTAGTTTCGACTTGTCAAACAAATGTGTCAATGAAGTTATAAGTTTCAATCCTCACATGAACACTATAACAACTGTAATGATAATCTATCTTGGTTCTTTGAAGTCATTGTAGTGAGCTACCATCAATTTAATCGTATGGTTCATATGGTTTATTTCTTTTGAGTATTATGATCGTACCATTTTGTGAGTACATACAGAACTAAAATGCGACCTACACATTCATATTTCGCGTACCTTCGAACCTATAAACAACCGTTCAATGATAACATCAAAACTTGACAAATGATTTAATCTAGTCTGAGCACAAGCGTAATTGGTCATTGAATCTTGAACTTTGAAGTTGAACTCTTTCAACATGTATGCACAAGTTAGATAGATAAACCATATGATCTGGCTATTCTTACCTAACTCATAGTAACGATAAGTTGACATAACATGACCATTTTAATATCATAAATTTGTCGATTTACTGTGTTTAGACTACAATAATTGTACATGACCATATGAAATGGTTGTGCTCGGGCTATGATCAAATCATAACCAAGTGTTAAGCTTGGAGATGAACAAAAATGAATATGCATGATAATAACACAACTCAATTTCTTCATAGCATGCTAGAGTTAAGATATAGATAAGTCAGATTTTTAACCTAGGGAGGGTTGGGTCACTCATATTTTTTATTGGGACATTCAATCGTATAAATAGTTAAAGCACACTGTAAGTACTGTACAACTATATAATGCATGCAGTAGAGTGTCTCTATCAAAAGTGTGAGTGTGCAATTAATTCTCATAAAACTTTTTCCAAACGATATGCATAATATGTTCTAAAATAAAGGTAGAGCAATACATTTTGACGAAAGACGAATTATTGTTTAATTTGATGTTGCACACATACTTTATGACTTTATGTGCTCTTTATTTGTTTTCTACTTTTTTCTCACCGTGATAATGTACCATTAGAACAAGTTTTGTAGTAATTGTTAGAATATTTGTATCATGACATTCATATAAATAAAACACAAAGTAGCACATAATAGCGGAAGCAATAGGATCAAGTATAACATATAATTATTAACTAAAACTAAATAGAAAACATACCTCAATTGCACTTCTTGATTAGGGATTGAACAAGTGATGAACCCTAATTAGGGTTTATGTAGATCAATGAATAACCCCTTACCTTTTTGTTATTCGATCTCTTGATAACAACAATAGTGTGTTGTTACCTCGTTCTTGTACACACAAACTAAACCGTATCAAGGTTATGCAAGTAAACTACACAAGAACAAGTTTTTGATAAAACAAAATCGAATCCCTAAAAGTTTAGGGTGTTCGACCGGTTTTGAGACAAAGAGGAGAAGAAGAAAACTTTTGGTTATTGTGTGTGCACAAAAGGTGAGAAACCAATAACCCTTGATTTGTATTTATAGGGAAACAAAACTTGGAGCCAAAGTTAGGGCAAGGGTGCCCCTCCCCTTGGTTCGGCCGACCTACACAACCCACAAGGGTTCTAGATCCTTCTTTGTTTCCTAATAATACATAACCTCTTCTTTCCTTATATTCGTCTAACGGTCGTTAGTCATTTAACGGAAAACACTAACGGTCGTTACATTCTTGTGTCTAATAATAAATATAAAATACATTTATTATTTTTCCTTAATACTTATTTGTATCGTGTGCAATCCCGAGGTCTCGTGTTCGATTCTAGACATTTATCGTTAATAAAATTAACTACAATTTAACAGTAATAGTCTCCCGACACAGGCTAGGTTTGGCATAGAGCTTTTTGGAGCTTTTTGGAACGATGAGCGGTGAACAATGAGCTTTTTTGATTTTTAGTGTTCGTTTGGCAAAAGAGTGGCGAACTTTGCTATTTTTTTAGGAAAACTCATTTTTCCAATGCTTCTTTAAGAAACTGTGGCTATTGCTCACAGCTCATTGCTACTGCTCACAGCTACTTTTACCAAAACATAGCCACAATCTACTTAGGTCTTAGGCTAAGTTTGGCACAAAGCTTTTTAGAGCTTTTTATAGCGATGAGCGGTGAGCAATGAGCTTTTTCATTTTTAGTGTTCGTTTGGCATGAGAGCTGTGAGCTTTGCTATTTTTTAGGTTAGCTCATTTTTCCAATGCTTCTTTATGAAGCGTGAGCGGTGAGCAGTGAGCTGTGGCTACTGCTCACAGCTCACAGCTACTGCTCACTGCTACCGCTCACAGCTATTTTTGCCAAAAAGACGCAAAAAGGATGATAATTTTTTTTAATCAAGACTTTGACTTATAAAATTCCTACTATACAACTGTAAGGAAAATTTAAATGTTAGGCGAAGCTCCATTTTTGTTTTTAGTGTCGGTTATTTTTATAACTTGGAGCTACCGATGCTTACAAAGGGTTTAGTGACCTTTCAAAATAATTACGAGGAGCCATTTTGAAGTACAAAGAATTATAGCATTATTTTTTTCTTTTTGGGATAACCATAATTTTTGACTAGTTATAATACCCGTGCACGCACGGGGTTTTTCCAGAAAAATTTAATTATATAGTATTATCATTTAAAAACAGAAAATCTTATGTATAATTTAAAAAGTTAGAGCATAAACATGTGCGAAAATAAGAAAAATAGTTAGCAGAAATTGTAAATATAACAGTGGCATCGACCTTGTATTGGATTCTTGAGCGTGTCTCCTTATAATGTTATTTGGCCAAAGGTTCTTTGATCACATGAGGTTACACATAAATCAAATTTATTTTAAAATTTTTGTTTACTATATGAATATATAAGAATTTACCCGTGAAAATTATGATATAGGTACAACTAATAAGTATGCATGAGTGTTTCATTAAGTATTAATATCAATTAGTATTTTGTAAAAATTTTATTGTATGAAAGATTTAACTTTGTTTAGCTGACGTAGATGTTAATGTTGAGGTTGATGTTGCTGTTTAACTTCAACTATTGATATCATGTTGTACAAAATGTGCGAGTTTAGTAGCATATAATGAGCGTTGATGAAGTTTTTTACAAATGTTTTTCCGGATATCCATATATAAACTTTAAATAATAATTACATGAGTCGTTATAAGTACAATCGCGTATATTTATTTTCATATCCCAGCAACTCGTACTTATCATTTGATATTTATATTAGCGTTAATAATAATTTAACTGTATTTAATATTCGAACCCATGTACGTATAGATTAAACTTTTAAATATGATAACATGAGTTCTTATTTATATTTAATGTACATAGTAAAAATATATTTTAATAGATGAAAGTTTAAAACTAATATTTATTTTAAAAGTATTTAACGTATATTAAAACTAATTCGTACATTTATGAAATTTTGTAAGTTTAATAGATGGAAGTCTCAAACCAGTACTAATACTCATATAATTGTAAACAAAGTTCATATTATAAAGTGTAGGGGGTATAAAGTGTAAGGGGTTATTTGTTTATTATCTAAAGTTATAAAAAAACATGGAGATTTATAATTTTACACTTAACTCCATATAATATATTTACAATTCAACCACTAATGTTTTATTAATTACCTCCTCTTTTTTTAAGTTTTTATTTTTATAAATTTGACACTTATATTTTTATGTGTTTTTTTTTCTCAATCAAATTCTCCACCAAATTTATTAAAGTTTGACCAAAATCAATTCAATTTTGACTTTTTATTGTCCAATCATATTGCTCGATTTCACCTATGTGTCAAAATCGAGCATTCCTATTGGTCCAATTTTTTTTCCACTAAGATTGTTTTGTTAAAAAAACTCCGAAATGATGTAATTCTTTTATTATATAAAAGATTTGACCGACTAATTCACAGAGTTTGAACCCATCTCTACACAGACTCAAACTGGGTAAAACCCTTTTTTTTCAAGAGGTTGGCGTGGCCACTTCAGATTTGTTTACACCTAGTAAGAATTAAACTCGAGACCTCACACATTTTAGAGTAATAGTCACAAATTTTTTTGCCACTAGGCTATCCCGAGTGATGTGAAAAGCTTTGTTTTTCATTTCATTCGCAGTGAATTTTTGTTTCACGTTTATATAGAACAAAAAAGTCTTAGGGTCCGTTTGGTTTATAAGTGGGTATGGAATAGGATTTGGATTTGGTTTAGGATTTGGATTTGATTTAGGATTTGGAGAGAGAAAATATATTTATTAAATGTATTTTATAATAAAATTATAATAAAAAATATCACTTAAAAATTTATATAAAAATGGTATGTGAGAGTAGAAAGTGATGGGTCCCATGGGTTTTGCCAAAACCCTCCAAATTTATGTGGAATAAAATCTCATTCCTTCTATCATTCATTTAAGTAAAAGAATGAACCAAACAATAAGTCTTGTCACATCAAACTTAAAACCCATTTCAAAGTATCAAACCAAACGCACCCTTAAATCTTAAAACTCTTCATATTTAAATGTATTTAGAACGATATGCAACAAAAAATCAGTACCTACCTTAGAAAACTACCGGGAACCACTTTGGGAACTTAAAAGATTATGGCTCTTTTCATTTTCTTGTTGTTGGACTTGGTAATGTTGCCTTACCAAAAAAAATTATTGCTTAAATATTAGTAAGTAGCTGGAAAAAAAAAAAAAAAAAAAAAAAAAAAAAAAACTATTGTCTAAATATTTTCTATTTGCATTTTGCAGGTGTGACTTTTGTCTCCTTATGTAAACGCTTGGTTTTATCTGTACTTTTTTCTACTTTTATAAATATTGATTTAAACTATTTTTACTTATATTTAGACAAAATAACAAGAGATATGAACCTTAGTGTAATTTATTTGTTTCAGAAACCACAAAGAAAAAATATGGACCTTAAGTGTAATATTTTTAACTTACAAGTACAATTTGTTAGAATTTTGGCTCTATAAATTTGTTACCAAGTATGTATATATTTATTTCATGTTGTGTTGTATATTAGAATTTATTTGTTTGTAAGACATTATCAACGATACAAATGAAGTACTTTTAAGTTAATGAAACTTTGGAAGACTCGATTGTAATCAAATGTTTTGCGACTGATTAATTGGTTCAAATTGTATCTAATCCGACCCGACCAGACCTGACTTGATACGACCTATTAATTGGTTTGTACCGCTAATGTCTTTTTACCTTAACTAAATAAGGGAACTACTTTATTTTTTGCGCTAGGTCCGCCACTGGACACATATATCATATATTTTAACTTATAAGATACTTAAGACCTAACAATGAAGACAGAAAAATTACCAGTTAACTACATCTCAATTTAGATTATAATCAAAGGATTATGTTTAATATTTTCTGAACTTGTCAATAATAGTCAATCCAGCTTTACAATAAAAGTATTATTACAATATACATAAAAAGAAATTATTGAATGCCAAAAACTTTATTAGAGACTGAAATTGCAATAAATAAAAAATCTAAACGGAAGAGTAGTTCTGATTACCTGGAGAGGGCGAGCTTTTTGACTTACATGTATGTGACTTCACTGGGTTAATCATTTGATTATAGTTAATATACAAAGTTTTCAAAGACAAATGCCAAAAAACACTATATACTTTGGTTGAGTTTATATCTATGACAGTGTAACAATGACGAACATCACCCCCACCAACTCAGCAATACATCATCTTTTCACTTCGTTATCAATTTCGCCACCAAACAAGTGTAATAAGACCATCAACCTCACCACCAAATCACACAAACATAACACAATAACACCACCAACAACATCTACTCCAAACCTACTGCCACGCGTCATGGTGGTAGTGGCGTGATAACCTTAACGTGTCATTAAAAAAAAAAGGAGTGTGGTTGCATCCCTTATTACGTCGATCTAAGTTTTTGTTTATCATTTTTGTTTTACTAAAACTCAGTAAAAATGTTGTAGAACCTGATAGCTAGAATTAATATTTCTTATTAATTTAAAACAACAAACCTATTATATGAATAAAAAGTGCCAATGCTTCCATGCCAGCAACATTTGATACAGCTAATGTGTGTGAGCATTGACTTTACGCACGCACTGTTAAGTGTTAAAGACTCTTTTGACAATAACCACGATTATCATTTTAAGAAAAACTTTAAAGAAAGCTACACACACACCTAGCTATCGACAAAAGGAGTCGTCGAATAAATGTTCAATGCACCATAACGAATACTTTACTTGAATCCTTTTGGGCATTCATGAAATCCACACAACTTCTTTTATTACGTGCAAGTTATATTTCCGAACTTTACGTAAGAATCTGCGAGATCCTTCCAACAACATCAACATAAATACAAAACCAAATAAAAAACAACTTCAAATTGGCAATAAATAATTTCATTAATGTCACTAAATTGACAAAGATATTTCAATAGTATTATTTCATAAACAATTCTTTAATGCTCCGGTGTTTGACGCACAAGCTTAAGCTAATCTTCCGAATAAATACGGTACTTCAAAAATAAATTATGTTTATTTGGATATATATTATGAAACTTTTGGAAATATAATCTTTATAATATCAAAAGTTTAAATGTTACTTGAAATAATTGTAAGAAAAATTAATTTTATCTTATGTTTCAACGTAAACTAGTTTTATCAACAACTAAATTACCATTATCTACTCCTATTAAAACATATAACCAAAATCGATACTATTTTATCATATTACGGTTCTCTACATGGCGAGCAAATACATTTATCCGTTAAACTCATTTGCTCACTACTTCAACTGTGTCACAATAAGGATCAAACGTTTATTAAAAAAAANGCTATACGTCTGATGCATAAAAAAGAAGAAGAATAATAATAGAAATAAAGTAAATATGAGGATGAAGGTGATTGCATGAGTTAGAATTTGACTGTTTGAGTATAGTACATCACCAATCACAACTGTTAGATTGTAAAGAATATTTATTGATCTAGAGATATGCGTTGAAATATGATGACCAGCTTGTTGTTTATCATGAAGGCATAAAAAGTGAGAAAATTGGGAGGGAAGAAGCGAGCAAAAGAAGTTTGCTTGCACTTCCACATGTCAATACCGGTACCTTCTACAAAATAATCAAAGCGAGCAAATTGACATGGTGAGCAAAGTATTTTACTTGTACATACACGTGTCAGCACCCGATGAAATCTACAAAATAATCTTAGCGAGCAAACTTGTTTTGCTGGCACTTACAGGTGTCACAATCATATTTTATCTAGAAAAAAAATGGATAAGTGTAAAAATCTTATTGAACACGCGCAAATGAAAGGTCGAGCAAACTTGTTTTACTCGCTAAGTTGCTTTTCCTAACACAATATTCTAGGGTCGAAATTGTTGAAATAGTCTTCAAACTGTCGATACTAGAAATTTTTACTTTTATTAAACATACTATAAATAAAGAGTTAATTGCAAAAACCGTCTCTTTAATATGTTTAAATTACATGCGCAATTTTTACCTTTTCGATAGTGCAAGCGTCGTTCCTGTGAGAAACCTTTGATGGGGATTTCGTCCCTGCCTCAAAGTGAAATGACTAAAATGCCCTTGACTTTAGTGAGATTATGTCTTTCACTTTGGGGCAATTTAGGCATTTCACTTTAAGATAAAGACGATCACTAATAGTTTCCCACAAAAACGACTCCTGCACTCTAGAAAAAGTAAAGTCTATACTCGCAAAGTTGCAATATGAACTTCGCACAAGGACGATTTTTGCAATTTACTCTATAAATAAATTTATAGACTAGCAGGGTACTCGCGCGTTGCAGCGGCGGGTACCCTGAAATAAAAATTTTCAATGAATAATGTATTTTAGTTTATTATGTTCTTTTTGACAATAAATTTACGGATATCAAGAATTTCGTATAGCCCGTACCGTTCGGGCTCGAACCCGTTGGCCCGTGCCTGTTCGGGCTCGAGCCCGTTTGGTCTGCGCCCGTTCGGGCTCAAGCCCATTTGGCCCATTGCCCGTTTGGGCTTGAGTATTTGTATAATGTGTTTTATTATTTGTAGTAGTGCAATTTAATGCAGGAATTGTATTTAATTTGGTTGTATAATATGCTTGATAATTTGTATTTCTTATGTAATGGGTGTTTTAATAACTGTATTAATTGTATTTATTGACAAGTTAAATAATTGACTACATTAAATAGCATTAATATGATGTTTTGTTGTACACTATGCTTTTTGTCTTGTACGTTTGAAAATTACGTGCATTAAAGTGTTGTACACTATGTTTATTTTCTTGTAAGTAGTAGTCATTAATAACATTGACCACTTTAATAGCATTAATGTTGTAAGTCTGAAAATAAGTCTGAAAATTACATCATGCTTATTTTGTTGTACACTATGTTTATTTTGTTGTAAATCTGAAAATTGGTTGCAGCTATTCTACATTCTGCTTAAATGATTGTAATTTTTGGTGAAGGGGTGTTTTTAATAGCATTAATGTTGTTTGATAGAATTTTGGTCTTAAAATGACACCACGCTTTATTTTGTTGTACAATATGCTTACTTTGTTGTAATTCTGAAAATTGGGTACACCATGCATAATTTTTTGTAAGTCTTAAAATTTTAGAGAGAGAGTAATTCATGCTTTATACTCCCTCCGTCCCAAAATTATTGTTCCCTTTGACTTTTTCGGTCTTTAATTTTCAACTTTGACCTTAAGTATTTTTGTTTATATTAGACAATACTTGATACGAAATATATAAACGGATTGAGTTTTAAATGTATTTTCATTTGGTATAATTTTAATCAAAAATTGTATAACACAAACAAAAATATTTGTAGTCAAAGTTGAGAAAGAAAGACCGAAAAAGTTAATAAGGGACAATAAATTTGGGACGGAGGGAGTATGTAGTATAGATAAGATATATAGTAATAACAAATATAGAAATAAATATGGTTTTTCTAACTTGTACCCTACGACACAAGTTAAGCACATCATCAAAAATACCATCTGACCCACGAAAAAGGACATAAGAATTTACACAAAAGTACGCTTGTCTGTACTTTTATGTGAGTCCCTGAGTAATTTTATGTACTTTTTGATGTGCTTAACTTGTGCCATACCCAAATAAATAAATACTTCACAAATAAAATGTGGTAATAAGATTAAGATAACTTGTTTATTACACAATTACCCAAACCCGATATTCAGCTGAAAAGCAAAGCTGGCAAAATCTTGTGATCACTTCCTAACTTATCACGCGTTCCTCACCACCGGCAGATCTCCGGTCACTCAGATCTCCAGTATATATAACCGTTACTTCCAATACCTAACTCAAATGCTCCTTACATCTTCCATTAAACTCATCAACAACAATTTAATTAATTAATCAATCAATTTATCATTTTTATTATTATATTTATAGATATATATTGATTATAGATTATATATAGATAGAGATATATTTGTTGTTGTTGTGATAAGTAGTGTTGTTATTTTGTGTGTGGTATGGCGGATGCGTTCTCTGTCATTCCAGCCGCCGTGCTGCGGAACTTATCCGATAAGCTTTACGAGAAGCGTAAGCTTGCGGCGTATGAGGTTTGGATTCAATTTGATGAAATAATTAATGTGTTAGGGTTAGGGTTAGGGTTTTTGTGATTTTTATGATTTGATTGTTTTGATTTAGGTTGAAGGAATTGTGAGGCAATTGACAGCTGCTGGTGATCATGATAAGATAACTGCGGTTATTAATTTGTTGACTCATGAGTATACGTATTCGCCCCAAACGAATCATAGGAAGGTACGGCGAGTATGATTTGTGTGAGTTGTTTTGATTAGTTTGGATTGTTGATGAATTTTGTGTTTGTTTGTTTGTTTGTAGGGAGGGTTGATTGGTTTGGCTGCAGCTACGGTTGGTTTGAGTGCTGAAGCGGCGCAGCATCTCGAGGTTTGGATTTCGTCATTTCATTGACTAGTTTTTGTATTTGATGTGAATGTTAGTTTAGGGTTTGGATTTTGTTGATATGCTAGTTAGATTTCGCACAATTAATTAGATTGCCTAAAAACTCGTTGATGGATGTTTTTTGTGATAGTTATTTTCACGATTAATGGGATTTTATTCAATTGTTATATTTCATCTGAACATCCTTTAGTGGAATGTTTACGTTGTGATGTGTTTTCTGCGAAGTAGCAATGACACATTGAGGTGGTGATAAGTAAAAGTTTTTAAACTAGAAATCTCGAATTTAGGATCTTGTACACTTAATAAGATCTATCTATTGATTAAAAGAGTCGTTGGATTATGACAAGAGTATATAGTATTAAGTAAATCTGTGACCTAGGTTATTCCTTCAAATACCAAATTTTGTGACGTTTGCGGTACCAAAGGACAAAGGTGGTATCCATAAATTTACTGTACGTATAATAGGTCTATCAATTGGTACAGTATTTATCAAGATAACTTATGGTGGTGATCAGTCGACCTTTTATTTCCTTGTTTGTATTTCCGTCTGTATTCGCTAAGTTATTGTACAATGTAAAATGATAGTTCTATGCAACAAGAAGTTTCCTATATAAACTTAGCCGGGTATGCTCAGTTTAAGATATAGAGAGAAATCCCTTATGCTTCTAGGACATGTAACATCCACTGATCCACTAACGGTTGCATTTTAGATTCATGTTGAAGACCACTTGTGTGTAATTATAGATTTATGCAAAGTTTATTTGGCTGTGATCAAACTTAAATACCATATTCATTACATGAATTCTCCAAATGAATTGGAAGGGTATCTTATTTAACTGAAAGGTCATATAGGATCCATGTTCGTTTAACATTTTGACGTTCTGGAGTTGAACCGTCATATATCTGCTAGATATTTAAGCGGGTTTCTTTTGCACTTTAGTTTTTATGCATGGTTTTTCATGTGTTATCGCCTTACTTTGCATTTAAAGGAATACTTCATTATCTTAAGAGATCTTGCTATGTCAGATCACGTGATTTTCAAAAATTGATCAAAAGGTCAGGGAACTTATATAAATCGTGATGAGTCATAGGACACATTTTGGGCCAAAAAGTTGCTTACTTGACAAAATGGATGACTTTCTATAATGTATCTCAGTGTTTTATCATTTATTAAGTATTAGTTGTCATTAACCATATACGTTGTCTATCTTAATAATTATTACTGCTGACTTCACACCCTCTCCGATGCGCTTGTGTATTATATCTATAGCAGACATATTCATGCTTTGAACCTCTCAAACGTCTGTCCACCATCTCCGATGCGTTTGTAATGTATCCCCCATTTGGTTCAGCTATGTGAAGTGTGAACAGCATGTAAATGATCTCTTAGTTGGTAACTATACTAAGCATGATTCGGCTTGCTATTTTTCATGGTTTAATGCATGGGGTATAACCTATCCAGAGGTGTCTAAGTGCCTAAGGGCTTGTTTACTTTCCACTTAATGGGGAAAAAATGTGGGCCCAAACTCTTAGTGTCTCTTAATTAGGAGACTCACCAAAGCCAAAGTCTCCCAATTAAGAGGCTAATTAAGACATTTTTTTCAAAGCACTTAATTTAGTAAACACACCCTAAGTCTTACTGTCAAGCACACATCCTCCCTTACATGAAGTTTATTATTCTTTGGCTTAAGTTGTTTCATTTGATCCTTAGATATCAAAACAAATTTGACCCTTTTAGATATTATAACATATTTGATCCTTTTAGAAATCACAACTGTAAGCTCATACGATTTTAGCATGAATATTTGTATGCTATGCCGCTATGGTTTAACCTCTTGTCTACTGCTGCTGAAAGGAGGCTGTGTTCTTTTCCGTAAGTAACACAAAGAAACAAAAATGTGAACCTTCTTTCAGAAGATCTTTGCAGCTGCATGTTTTTGCACCTACAACCTGCCGCACCTACGCAACTATGCCTTCTTGATAATCATCAGCTGATGTCTCTCCAGGATATGCTATGCAAGCTTTCTACGAGTTGTAACCTCTCAGGGTTGGCCAAGTGATATAAAACTTGTGATTATCATCACTAAATGTGAGAGGTCTCAAGTACGAATTGCAAACAACCCTGAAGTGGCTGGTTTGAGTCTGTGTGATGGGCTTTACCCGGTTTGAGTATGTGGTGATGGGCTCAAACCCGGACTGCTGTTCTGCATTCAAAGAGTAGCCCACGACTTATTTGTATTTGTTTTTCCTTTAATTTGTTTATTGTCGGAGAAATCTATATTTATAATTGGGGCCTTCATTTCCTTGTGTTTTGCCCTTTCATCGGCTCATTTAGGACACCTGTTTTGGGTAGTGTAATAGTGGTTGTGCTTAAACTACTATATTACGGAACAATGGATCTTTCAAATTTGGGGGGTTTTGTGTGCATGAAAGGGTTGTGCTGCTTCAAGCTGACATTCTTCGAGTCCGAGAGCTTCAGAATGCAGTTTACAGCGCTGCGCTCCAACCTGGAGGTCACTCATTAATTGGCTTCGGTTTATAGGAAACTACAACACCATATGGCTAATTCAAAGGCCGTTGGTTCTGCTAGGGCTCTTTTTAAATGCTTATGGTCTTCCATAGTTTGTTATGTTCATTTAGTTGAGTCAGTCATCACTTGTTTTCGATTGTCATTCCATATTAGTCTAGTTCAATCGGGTAAGGTTGGTTATCTTCTCAAGATTCCCAATGTATTATAATCGCTTTTTGGATCTGTTTGTATATCAGTACATTTCAGTATTCTTTATGAAAAAAACGCAGATGCTTATTAGAATGTTTCATGTAACTTGACGCTAGATTCATACTTTTTCTATGATAAGTCCATTTAGAAAATTGTACTGAAATATTATGGTATGCTATTATTGATGATTAATAGATGTACATATATAGAGATAGAAAACATACCCTAATTAGTATTAATTCCTATTTTATCTTAATCTGAGTTTATCTTAGAATATAAATACATAAAGCTAATACTGATGGTTATCTAAAAAACATGATAACTAAAGAAACTCTTAATTATTATCTAATGAAATCCAACAAAAGCAACAATGTTGATGTGAATTTTACATAGTTTCAGTGCTTAATTTGATAGAATTTGTTCTCATCTCTCTTTCTCATACCACCTGCCAGCAAATTCTACCACCAGTGATAAACTCTTTTTCTGATCAAGATAGCAGAGTTCGCTACTATGCTTGTGAAGCTTTATACAACATTGCGAAGGTGAGGATGGATTTACACTTCGTCAATCAAGCTTTCTTTGATGCAAGACTGTTTTAACTTATCTTATGCCTTTTGCAGGTTGTGAGAGGAGAGTTCATTTTTCACTTTAACAAGATATTTGATGCATTGTGTAAGCTTTCAGCAGATTCGGATCCCAATGTACAAAGTGCTGCCCATCTTTTAGATAGACTCGTGAAGGCAAGTGTTCTCATCATATGTTTGTAGCTGTTGGCAAATTTGTATGTGCTGCTAATTATTGAATTATTGTTTTTCTTGTTTGGAAACAGGACATTGTGACAGAGAGTGATCAATTCAGGTGACTATCTTTGGTTGTCTTTGTGGTTCCAGATTTGATGAATCTACCTAAAGTTTTTATTTTATATAAAATTTATTTATTATGCTATATATTTTATGTCAGCATTGAGGAATTTATACCATTGTTGAGAGAGCGAATGAATGTCTTGAATCCTTATGTCCGCCAGTTTTTGGTGGGATGGATCACAGTGCTGGACAGTGTACCAGACATAGATATGCTGGGCTTTCTTCCTGATTTTCTTGATGGTAAAAAACTATACTTTAAAGTCAATAGGCCGTTATCTCTCAGTTTTCAAGTTCTTTGTCACAGGCCTCTATGAACTTAACTGACATGATGATATCCCAGGTCTATTCAATATGTTAAGTGACTCCAGCCATGAAATCCGGCAGCAGGCTGATTCAGCGCTTTCAGAGTTCCTTCAAGAGATTAAGAACTCCCCGGTAAGACTTCTTTTGTAGGAAATCTGCTATCTTTTATCCGATTTCCTATCCTCATGCTCTTAAGGAAGTCTTGACTGGTTAGCTTTAGTGGTAGTTGGTGGTGCTGTGTGCCTCGATGAAATTTCTGATTTTCGAATCTAAGAAACCATATTATCAATAAGTCTCTCATGTATTTTACACTTGTAGTTTTCTTTCTTTATTTGTGTATTTCTGACTCTAGCAGTCCTACTTTTGAAGTCTGTAGACTATGGTCGCATGGCTGAAATACTTGTACAGCGAGCGGCTTCCCCTGATGAGTTCACTCGTTGGACTGCAATAACTTGGGTAAGGATACTATCCATTTTAATCATTTGTTGAAGTATTCTGTGAGATAATGTGGTTACCTGTGTAATATGTTTGTTTAAGCACTATTTGGACTTGTTGTGCAGATAAACGAGTTCGTAAAACTTGGTGGAGACCAGCTTGTGCCTTATTATGCCGATATATTGGGAGCTATATTGCCATGCATAGCTGACAAAGAAGAGAAAATACGAGTTGTAAGTTTGTCCTATGTTTCTTTTGTCTGTTGGAAATCAGAAGGGTTCACTTGCAACACTGAACAAACCCTAGTAGTTTTTAAGACTGTAAGAAGCAGGCCTGAACTTACAAGATGCCAAAAATGACACCTCGGCAAGAAGATGGACCGTTTTTATTTAGTTCACCACCCTCCCTGCATTCAGTATGCTAAGTCTGTATATTTATTTGATAACCACCACCAAGTTGGCCTAGTGGTTAGGTGTCCCGATGTCCTCACAAGAGGTCTCAGGTTCACACCTCACTAGGTAAACATCTTGGAGGTTGCCAGGGAAAGGGTCGGAAATGATCACGGGGATTACCCCGGTTAGGCCGGGTACATGTGAGTCAAAGACTCGCCCTCCCGTTAACCCGTTTGTATATATATATATTTTTGAACAGCAATAAGTTTGTATATTTCTTCTGATATACTGAGTTGTGACTATTAGGTAGCCCGTGAAACAAACGAAGAGCTGCGTGCAATCAAGGCCGATCCCGCTGAAGGGTTTGATGTTGGAGCAATCCTCTCCATTGCAAAGAGGTATGCTTTAGCAGTAACTTACAGTAATCTGCATATTGGTACATAAGCTTTGTTCCTTTTATGTTGAAAACAAGTATCAGTGTAAAGTCACCTTAAGGAGTGCCGTTGTTGGCTTGCAGTATGACAATTGGTGTTTTTGTATTTAGAAGTTATATATTCTGTGTCTGCTGGATATATGTTCTTGAATATTGTTTTATCCTCTCAATCTATCAGGCAGTTATCTAATGAGCATGAGGCTACTCGAATTGAGTCACTGCACTGGATTTCAACCCTCTTGAGTAGACATCGTTCAGAGGTAACATTGGATTATCATTATATGTCCCTTTTATTTATGACACCATTTGCCCTTTTGTTGATACTTTTTTTTATGTGTTTTTAGTTTTTATTTTGTCCAGCACAAGAGTTCATAACCCGTTCATTATTATCTGTATATTGGAAGTATCTTTATTACCCTCTAATTAGATGGATTCTGGAATAATGAAGAGCTTGTCAGTCCTGTGCTGGCATCGCGCCAGGTGACAAGTCTTGTATGTGTACATACAGTCATTCTCAATGTAGGATGTGCTGACAATAGATGCTATCCTTTGCACCATTTACCCCGATTTTCCATTATCTGAGATCCATCTCAATTTTACTACACACAATTACATACTTTAATATCTTCCCTGTATATAAGACAATTTGGATATATTGAGATGTTAAATGGATAGGTAGCATCATTTTATTTATTTATTTAGGCTATGCTTCTTCCAGAGCTCGCTGTAAAAAGGTTCATCGTCTTTGCTGGAGAATCTATATTCTAACTTAACTATGCTTAGATATAACATGGCAATAGTTTGTATATCTTCGCAGTCACAGATTTAGCATTTTCAGATTCCTTATCCTTTGGTTAGATTGAATGATCTCTGCAAGTTGAAATAGCTCTCTTAGTATTCACCACAACCCCATACCCTGCTTCGGTAGGATTGGGTATGTTGATGTTGTAGTATTCATCACAACTAAGTAAAGGAAATCATGTATCCTGTTCTACATATATATTGACCTATTAGTGTCATGGACTTGCTGGTTCTACACGTGTTTGTGATGCTTATAGATGAATCGTTATGCATTACATTGATGTATGCTTTCTGGTCTAAACATACATTGAGTATTAAATCTTATCTTATTTGGAAAACGGGTTCATATGTGGATCTCATGTGCTTAACAGGTCCTATCTTTTCTGAATGATATTCTTGACACACTTCTGAAGGCTCTGTCAGATCCATCTGACCAGGTAATCAATTCTTTGACTTTCAGTTTAATGTCTCATCTCACTGCCTCATATCTATTTTTTGTGAACCGCCGTAATTATGTATTCTCTCTTGGATATGAGCAGTTAATTGATTTTTCTAAAGGTCTTAGATTTTTACTTAAGATGATTATTGCCTTCTTAAAACTAACCATTGGGGTTTAAATTTCATTGGAAGAAATAATCTAGATATAGGGGCTTCCATGAACAACTAAACGAGTTAAATTAGAACATCCGCCTTTTCTGGATGCTCCATCATAATTGCAGTATTGCCTTTTTTTCTTATGATATCAAGTTAAGATTACTTTTTCCCTGTTATTGCTAAATAAAAAATTGATGGTATTCATTTGGATCCATGGGATATCTTTATGTCTTTATTGAAGGGTGTTTTAGATCTTTTTCATATAATGTTTTGCTTAAATATGCACCAAGTCAAACTGTTCTATGGTAAACTTTTAGGTAGTGCTCCTGGTACTGGAGGTGCATGCAGCCATAGCGAAAGACGAATATAACTTTCGCCAGCTTGTTGTTTTCTTAGTTCATAAGTTTCGTATGGATAATGCTCTCTTGGAAAGGTGATTATATCCTTGTGTTTTTAAAAGTTATATATTATTATTTTAGTTTATTTGCTTCTTTCGTTTCTTGATGGGTTTCTGTATTGAACTTTTTTGTTTGCCCTTTCAGGCGTGGTGCTTTGATTATTCGACGACTTTGTGTGCTTTTAGATGCTGAAAGAGTTTACCGGGAGCTCTCAAAGATTCTTGAGGGGGAAGCAGACTTGGATTTTGCATCTACTATGGTTCAGGTTCATATCTTCTATATTCTTATATATGTATATGGATATTCATATATTGTAGTATTAAACATAAAAGTTGAACTTTAAACTGCCTTATAGTGGTCTTTACAAAATCCTAACTTGAATCAAGAACAACTATATATCTGGAGCTTGTAATGATTTTCTAAGATATTATTTTTTTTTGTTTTTCATTGTATTTTTCAGGCTTTAAATTTGATTCTGCTTACTTCTTCTGAATTGTCCGACATACGGAATCTTTTAAAGCTATCACTTGTTAATGCTGCTGGGAAAGACTTCTTTCTTTCACTATATTCCTCATGGAGCCATTCATCGATGGCCATAATAAGTCTTTGCTTATTAGCACAGGCAAGCCCTATAATTTGTTATGCTATGCGACTATTGTTGTAATCTTTCTCATAGTTCATGTGTATAATATAAATATCTAATCGTCTTCTTGCTTTCTGTTTTGTGTGTTACAGGCTTACCAACATGCAAGTTCGGTTATTCAGTCTCTAACTGAGGAGGACATTAATGTCATATTCTTGGTTCAACTGGACAAATTCATACACCTATTAGAGACTCCCATTTTTGCTTATCTTAGGCTACAGGTACTCTAAAAGCTATTTTCTGTTCAAGAAAAACTCTTCCTTCTTATTATTATTATTTTATTTTTATTTTTTTCATTACCGTACTAATTTGGCTTTTGTATTTTGCATGCAGCTTCTTGAACCTGGAAGATATACATGGTTGTTGAAAGCTCTCTATGGTCTTATTATGTTACTTCCTCAGGTTAGTATGTCTTTTTAATTCTGTTTGCCTTTCTTTCCTTGAAAAGCTAAAATGAATTTAAAAAGGTGAAGAATGAATGCGGCTCTTTGATGTGTTTATTTACTTTGCAGCAAAGTACTGCATTTAAGATTTTAAGGACTCGTTTGAAGACGGTGCCTTCTTATTCCTTTAACCAAGAGCAAATCCAACGTACATCATCAGGGAGCCCTTCCACACAAACTGATTACATGTCAACGGGGTTACATTTCTCAGAAGATGGCATCATGGATGGGGATTCTCATAATGTGCATAATGGAATAAATTTTGAATCTTGGCTGCAACGGTTTGAACAGATGCAACTGCAGCATCGGCTGCATTCAAAATCACAAGCACGAGCACGTAGCATTTCCATATCCTCAAAGGTTCTCTTTCTTCTTTCTTCTTTTTCTTTTTTCTTAGAACTTATAAGTTAGCAGCATTCCCGCGTCTTTTTGTTTAATTCTTTCAATCTAACCCTAGTTAGCCTCTGAAGTGTGTTTTTGCTTTCTCTGGGCTGTAAATAATTAAGAATGTAGGAATCTGTGTGGTTCTAGGTTTATTACGTTTTACCTGGTTCTGGACCAAACAAAACCTGACCTCTTTTAGTCTTGTCAAGAGGTGAAACAAAATATAGCGAGATTGGTTCTGGAATAACAATTTATAAAAAACATTTGGTTTTGCAAAGGTCATTTCGTCACGAAGCTCCAGTTACCCTTTTCATTATTTATGGTGTTTGATTACAGAACCTCTGTAAGGATAAATGATTAGTTGCATCTCTGCAGGAGGTGAAGGAGATCCAAAAACCTGAAGAAGTGAGGGGACCCTCACCTGGGCCAGAGATTAGCAGACCGCCTTCAAGATCGTCCAGAAAAGGTCCAGGACAACTTCATCTATGAACATCAAGCTCAACTGCTTCCTATATTTCTTGCTCTTGACATAGTCTGGTATAAAGTGTAAATTGTATATCTTAGTAGTCTCTTCTTCTCTTGAACTTATGAATGGATGGTAGGTATCGGGTCTTTTTCTTCTTTTTTTATCTTTCCCCCTTTTCCAGAACGATGCTGGGATGTTGGAGCTATTTGTTACTCCAGACGTTTGCTCTTGTGGTTGTGTTATTTTTATTGAAAACCACAAAAGCTAAAGGCAAGAGAGATAAATTTCCCAAATTTAATATGTTGATGCTTCTATAGTGATTGTCAATGTGATTTTGTTCTAATAATAATAAGATGGTTGTCTTGCATGTTCTTAAGCAAAAAATATGTTTTTCCAGTTTTTAATCACTGGTATGGGTTTAATTGATCAAATCAGCAGGATTTTACATAGCTGTTGCTATATCCCTGATAGGATTTGATTTGTGTTCCCTCTGATGACTCTGACAGCATGGTACGTAGCATACAACGTGCAACAAAGTGAAGGGTAACACAAAGAAAGCCACTTCACATGCAGATTGATTAGTTGCTAGACAATTCAATCTCGTGTATCTATTCTGTGCTAATGGTCCATTTTATTTGGTTAGCGATTATGTATAGTATCCCCGGACTGAAAAGAGTCTGGATTCCACACAAGGCTGGAGAACTTATATGGCAAATCCGGATATCCACAGAAGAGCTGCAGCTCCGGACATCCGGATGTCCGTAAGAGAACCACAGATGGACGCATCCGGATATCCGCAGAAGAATGATGCTACGGAAGTACGAACCACATACATAACGTAGTATAATCCAAGTCTAGGGAACCAACACTTTGCCAGGAAGGGTAAAGAATATAACTTGGGATCAAGAGATAAACATATGATTGCAAATTTGGGAAGGGCGGAACCAAGGACCGTTCCCAAAACCTATAAGCACAACCAATGACGCATAAAGCAAGTCAAAAGGCATGATAACGAGGCGAACACAGCATAACCCTTTGGTTAATAAGGTGAGTTACACCCCGTGATCCATAGAACACGATAAATCCACTCGCCTATAAATACAAAGGTAAAATGCTACCAAGAGATCTCTTGCACTCTAAACACAAACAAGTTTATTATCTCTATAATCTTACGCCTGAGGCTGATCGTGGGACCCCTTCCCACGATTACTATCAATTAGTCCAAAGAATCTTAAACTTAACCCCTAAATTTTGTTCTAACAATTTAAAGGGATTCGTATAAAATTAAAACATAACGGGCTTACTTGCGTTCTCGAGTTCTTTTAGGTGGGGACAGAAATGGTGGGTAAACAAATAGAAAAGAAAAGAAAAGCAAAGGAAAGAAAGTTGTTTTTTTATTTTATGTTTTCGAGTTGAAATGAAATGAAAATAATAGAAAGAATGTTGTGTTCTCGAGTTGGGAAGAAAAGAAAGGAAAATAGACGTAATTACATTTATGCCCTTTTAAACATGTTCATTTTATCACAACATTGTCATATGAGTAAATACTATATCGGTCATTATATACTCAATAGTTTGGGTGTAGTTTTGTTTGCATCTAAATCAACCCATATTTGGATAGAAAATTTTTGAAGAAAATATTAAGAATATTCATGTTATTGTTTTTCTGTATAAGAAAAACTCAAGAACACAATAAATTTTCAGTTGTCTATCATTCCTTTACTTTCCTTCTAAAAGGAAATCGAGTATAAACATAACAAAAAAGGGATGTTGATGGCTAAAAGGATGGGAAAAGACCCGGAGTCAACAAAAAGGGACAAAAGCCTCATACTACTTGCCTACTTGACGAGAGAACAAATGTCTCATACTACTTGCCTACTTGGTGAAAAATACAAGGATGGTGGGGTTGTTACATACAGGGAAGAGATGAGAGGGCATTTATAGGATATTGTATAAATTTTCCGGACCCGCTAGAGAGACTATGTTAACAAAAACCGAGCGTTTAACAGATGGTATGAGTCATGAACTGCATCATCTAATTTGTTGCCACAAATAATAAGTTTGTGTCATGTCCACTTTTACTATTTCTTAGGTTCGGGTTAAAATTGCACACGCCAACTCGCAAACGACACAAATTGGCACTTTCAGTAGTAGTGGTAATGTATGGGTGTGTTTATCAAAAGTAGCAGTATCAGTGAGTAGTAGCAGTAAGCACTAAACATTAGCTGTGAGCAGTAGCAGTATTTTCCTAAAAACGTTTGATAACGCAATCATAAACCAGCTCATAAATGTTCAAAGCACCTAGATGCTACTTCATGAAGCGTTGAAAAGTGAGCATTTCAAAAAAATAGATAAAGCTACGTGTTGCGTGTCAAACGAGCTTTAAAGATCACGACGCAACAACGCTCACCGCTTTTAAATGCTCTTAAATACTCCGCGGCAAACACACCCTGTATAATTGTATATGTGGGTGCTTGTCACGTTTTGGGAAAGCAAATTTGTGATGGTTTGCTTATCTGACAAAGGATTTTGTTTGTTGGGTACGACTTCTTATTTGGGACATGTCGTAATTGATACTCATATCAATGCTCATATCCCTCACGTTAGAGTTACATATTTGTTTATTTATTCGAATTGAAAAGTGTCTTTAACTGTCAATATATTTTTATACCACTATTTCTTTGGAACAGCATTTCGATACTATTATTGTAGCAGAGAAATTATACTTGTCAAGTACTGTTAAATAATTATAGTAAAAAGCTATTGCGGATTTACTAACGCCATTTTAACATCAGCTATTTTGCACTATAACGTTATATCAATCTATGACCGTCATTTTCGGCTTTAGGTATCATTGTTGCAGATTTTACCTGCCTTCTTGTCCTATATTAATGTAAATATGCACGTGGAATGTTGTTTAACAATATTATAGTATGCCTACTTGTCGTCAATTCGATCATAAGTTATCACCAACTAGTAGTTTTCATCATCGAAAGGAACCGTAAAATGAAAAGGCCAAAGAATAATCTGAGTTAAAATTAGACCGATTTGATTCTACGACAATGTTTAATAACTTAGATATAAAGCTTGTTGACATGAAAATGTCACTTGCTACCACACTTGGACTAACGGTTCATTTATAGTTAGTGTTGTACTGTTGACTCATGTAGTCATGTTAAAGTAATGTAATCAATAGTTTACAAAATAATACTAACATAATTAATGGAACAACCATCTTATTAGAACAAAAAAAGTTTAATGTGAAAATTTAAATGCACACACCAAACAAACATCAGAATCATTTAAAGTTATAAACAATGTATGGTGTTGAAGACCAAAGACAGAAAATTAGTTTGTACCAGCAAAGATTTACTCAAACAACAACATAATAATAAAAACACTGTAGAAGATTAAGTAGCAATGCTTTAAAAACAAGACTTGCACAATGCAGTTTGTAATAAAGTGATTAAACTGTCGAAACACTTTTCTAGCTAGTCAATGTATTCATTTAGCAAATCGTTAGATCGTTATCAACTTTTTGTCACTTGTCTTTTAAACTAATCCAGGTCGATTTCCTTACTTCTTATTATTTGGCACTTAGTTTGTACTTGCAGTTGCCAAAATAGAAACACTCACAAAAAAATTGAAATCATTGTTCAATAAAACCCCACCTTAAACTTCTATATTATCTTCTGAGAATATTCTATATGGAATATATTTTTGGGCTAATTATCTAAAAATGCATCAAACTTGACACTTTTTATCATTGTATGTAGACATGTTTATTTTTTTTCTAATGTGTAACTAAACTTTCGAATTTGGTACATTGTGTGTATTTTGTGACTATTCAGCTCTGTAAAATGACCATTTTACCCTTCAAAATTTGGAAAAAGTAAGGGTAAAATGGTCACAAAATACACACAATGTACCAAATTCTAAAGTTTAGTCACACATTAGAAAAAAATAAACATGACTACATACAACGGTAAAAAGTGTCAAGTTTGATGCATTTTTAAGTAGTTAGCCCTATATTTTTCTCTAAGACTAGAGGGAGTGGTGCAACACTCACCCACCGCCACCTCAGTGCCACCTCAGCTTTCTCTCTCCTCTTACTTCCTCTCACTCTCACTCACCATACAAGGGTAGTGGTGACACGGTGACACCCACTCACCTTTATAAAAATATACCCAACTAAATACCCCACACACACTCACAAACCAAATATTTAATTATAAAAGTTTTACTTTTTCACACTTCTCAATAAGGTGAGTAACTCACCAAACGGTTGCATATATTGAGCGTGACTTGGACAAGAGGAATGGGACTCACCCGGTGAGTCACTCACTCACGATCAATTTTTTGCCTACTCCCTCCAGCCTAAATAGAAAGAAATTTCAAATATGGATAGTACAAAAATACGTTAGTTTCCCAAAATCAAAGAAATCTAGCATTCTTTATTGGGTTTAAGTTAGAAAAGTAGCCACGTACTTGCCGTAATGAGTCCGTTTTAATACCTGAACTAAAAAGTGTTTCATATTTTGTTACAAACTTTCCAATTTTGTCTTAATATGCACATCGTCATGTCACACATACTCAAACCGGTCGATGCGTCCTTTTTAAAAGATCGGCATCACTATTTCAGGGTTTTTTACACTTAGGAGAAATTGAACTTGAGATCTCTCATATTTTATGATAGTAGTCACGAGGTGTTTTTGTATTTTGTTACTGTTATAAATATATTACTACGTAATTTACTTTATTGTAATTTGTTATATGAGACCAGAGACTCGAATAAGTTAAAACATGTGTGCGTGAAATGTTCTTCTATTAGACAAACTTGTATGTAATAGAGACAAAATAACAATGTTTTTTTTTTTTATTGAATCAAAAGTTTTACATTTAGTATATCGTGTAAAGATGAAAATGTGACTGAAAGAGAGAGATTGAGAGCATGTCGTATGGAAGTAGTGATTGACCGGCGTGGGCTCATATTATTTGTGGTCAGTGTCACCACATCCAAGAAAGACGGCGCAGAGAGAAGAATGGGCTAGAACTTTTCACAAGTCATGTTATAGGATAATGATTGGTGTTGCTTGGTCGAGTAGCTTCTCTAGTAAAAAGAGGAGAAACACGTTTTCTTCCTAACGTCCGGCAGGTCTCTAACAATGCTTCGTATTCAATGATGCTTTATAGAATTCTTTCAAACCATAACGTGCACACGCATTATCGGCAAAATTCGTCTACCTTACAGTGATAAATGAAGAGACGAAAGACAACGTGCATGCACGTCCGTGATATAATAAGTATTCAATTCATTTTTTGCGTAATTATTTGCGTAACGCTAACTCCCTCCAGCCTAAATAGAAAGAAATTTCAAATATTGATAGTACAAAAATACGTTGGCTTCCCAAAATCAAAGAAATATAGCATTCTTTATTGGGTTTAAGTTAGAAAAGTATCCACGTACTTGCGGTAATGAGTCCGTTTTAATATCTGAACTAAAAAATGTTTCATATTTTGTTACAAACTTTCCAATTTTGTCTTAATATGCACATCGTCATTTCACACATACTCAAACCAGGCGATGCCTCCTTTTTAAAAGATCGGCATGACTATTTCAGGGCTTTTTACACTTAGGAGAAATTGAACTTGAGATCTCTCATATTTTATGATAGTAGTCACGAGGTGTTTTTATATTTTGTTACTGTTATAAATATATATTAATTCACCTTTATTGTAATTTGTTATATGAGACCAGAGACTCGAATAAGTTAAAACATGTGTGCGTGAAATGTTCTTCTATTAGACAAACTTGTATGTAATAGAGACAAAATAACAATGTTTTGTTTTTTTATTGAATTAAAAATTTTACATTTGGTATATCGTGTAAAGATGAAAATGTGACTGAAAGAGAGAGATTGAGAGCATGCCGTATAGAAGTAATTGACCGGCGTGGGCTCATATTATTTGTGGTCAGTGTCACCACATCCAAGAAAGACGGCGCAGAGAGAAGAATGGGCTAGAACTTATCACAAGTCATGTTATAGGATAATAATTGGTGTTGCTTGGTCGAGTAGCTTCTCTAGTAAAAAGAGGAGAAACAAGTTTTCTTCCTAACGTCTGGCAGGTCTCTAACAACGTTTCGTATCAATGATGCTTTTTAGAATTCTTTCAAACCACAACGTGCACACGCATTATTGCCAAGATTCGTCTACCTTACAATGATAAATGAAGAGACGAAAGACAACGTGCGTGCACGTCCATGATATAATAAGTATTCAATTCATTTTTTGCGTAATTATCTGCGTAACGCTAATGTTAAAAAAAAAAATAACAAACTACTCTCACACTATACCTAACCAATTACCCCCAACTAATCACCCATTTACTTCGGGAGATGATTTGCACACATTACATTTTGATTTGCACACTCTAATGTACAAACAGTTAAAGCAAGATGTATGCACAATACAACATGTTAATGCATAAGTTAAAATGTGCCAATCAAAATATTGAGTGTGCAAATCATTTCCCACTTACTTCACATTCCTAATCACACATATAAGATAACTCACTGTCACATTTGGTCAACTTGTAATCGTTGAACCTTCCTAGAATGCAGGATTCATGTTACACCTTTCACAAACAATATTTCACCTATTTTAAATGGACTTAAAATCATCCCAACTTTTCATTAAATAAAGAAAACACAGCATTAATTACACAACACATTATTTTTCATATAAATAATACATCTTTGTTAGGCCTCATATGTCAACAACATACTTATAAAAATCTTGGTTCTTTTTTTTACATGAGTTGGGCGGGGGTCTTTCATCGTGCATTCACGCACACCTCCTGACTCCAAACCTTAAAAATAGCCCTTTAAATTAGGGTTCATTCCCCAAATTTCTGTCAAATCCTAAGATCTGTTTTTTTATCCATTCAATCAAAAACCAACCAAGATGGGTTTAAAAAATTTGTTTAAGGGTAAAAAAAAATCAACCCAGAACAACAACAACAACAACAACGTGGGTGTTGCTGGTAGAAATCCAAATAATACATCGCCCGTTCTTTCGCGATCAAGCTCGTGTAACTCACGTGCTCGGATCGAGGAAGAACTAGCGCAAGTTTTCAGAAAATTCGACGTAAACGGAGACGGAAAGATCTCCGCCTCCGAACTGGGATCAATAATGGGCTCCCTGGGCCAAAAACCCACAGAAACCGAGCTCGTAAACATGATCAAGGAAGTTGATGCTGATGGGGATGGGTTCATAGATTTGCATGAATTCATTGCTCTTAATACTAAAGATGTCGATTCCAATGAGCTTTTGGAGAATCTAAAAGAAGCGTTTTCTGTATTCGATATTGACAAGAATGGTTCTATAAGTGCTGAAGAGTTGCAAAAGGTTTTGGGCAGGTTGGGAGAAAGCTGCACCATTGAAGAGTGTAGGAAAATGATTAGTGGTGTTGATGTTGATGGTGATGGCATGATTAGTTTTGATGAGTTTAAGGTTATGATGATGAGTGGTAATGGGTTTGTGTCTAAGAAGAATAAGGAAGAATAAGTTTTTTAGTTTGTTTTTTTTAATGTTTTACTCCCATCTTGTTATGTAATGGTGTTATGTTTAGGGGGATTTTAATGGTTTTAATTAGTTTCTGATAAGATTTTAGTGATTTGGAAATATTGAAAAGTTCTATGTTGGTTATGGTTAAGTTTGAGAAAAGGAAAGAGAGAGGTAGTTTACCTTTTTTGGATTTGGAGATGTGTTTGTTTATTATTCTCATGGTTATGTTTAATATTCATGAAAAGAATCATGATGATGCCATGAGTGTTTCTAGTTATGGTTATTAGTATGTTTCTTTTCAATGGATAAAAAAATCATTGCAATGTGTAATTTCAACCATTACATTATTATTAGTGATGAGCAGCATTGCAAAGTTTGTTCATACTCTTCATGATCTGATTCCCAAATTTCAACCATTGCAAAGTGTATAACGCAAAGAAAAAACACAAAAGAGTATTAAAAGAAGGGTAAGGATCCAGTGAGAAGAAAATATATAATGAGAAGGATGAGAAATAATTATAAACACATATTTGAGATGCATCGACTTAAATTAGATGCATCTCTATCCATTTATATGCATCCCAATCAGTTTCGAAAGTGATTTAGAAGTAAAAATGATGCAAAGTACTACTAGCAACAAATTTGACACGCAGAGAACGAAAAATACATAAGATTCGCCTAACTTGATGAAATGCATCTATTATATGTGTTTGCATCTAATTTTTATCTAGAAAATATATTAGAGTGCATTTAAAAGACTAGAGATGCATCTAATTCAAGTTGATGCATCTCTAATGTTTAGTTATAGAAATTTCTCATTCTTCTCATTTTAAAATTTCTTCTCATTTGATCCTAAGTCATTAAAAGTATACAGAAATACCACAATAGCTTAGGGGTAAAGCCATATGAGAATATCACATTCAGAAAGATTAGTGGGGCTAGAAAAAAAATTCTAGCAACCTTTTCATAATGGGACTACAAAATTAATTGATGCAATATATATATATATATATATATATATATATATATATATATATATATATATATATATATATATATACTAGCTATAAGTCCCGTGCACGCACGGGGTTTACACATGAATCAAATTTATTTTTAAATTTTAGTTTAGTATATGGACATATAAGAATTTACCCGTAAAAATGGTGATGTAAGTATAACTAATACTTGTCCAGGTTTTTTTTATTATGTATCAATATCTATTACAATAACATTTTGTAAAAAAATTTGTTGGTTGAAAGATTTAACTTTGTTTAACTGACATGGATGTTGAGGTTGAGGTTGAGGTTGAGGTTGAGGTTGAGGTTGATGTTGTTGTTTAACTTTAATTATTCATATCATGTTGTACAAAATGTGCGAGTTTAGTAGCATATAATCAGCATGAATAGGAGATATATCAATACGCCATCCACGGGACACCTTTCGTAGTGAGGGAAGTCCTCTTGATGAAGTTAAAATATGCTCCGTAAAATTTTTTTTAAATGTTTTTCTGGATATCAATATATAAACTTCAAATAAGAATTTTATGAGTCGTTGTATTTTTATTTTCATATCACAGCCGTGCTTACATTTGATATTCATATCCCGTTAACAATAGTTTAGCTGTATTTAATATTCAAGCAGTGTACTCATAAATTAAACTTTTAAAATAAAATAACATGATTCCTTATTTAACGGTAAAAATATATTTTAATGGATGAAAGCCTAAAACTAATATTAAATATTAGTTTTAAAAATACTTAACGTATATTAAAACTAATTCCTATATTTATAAAATTTTGTAATTTTAATAGATAAAAGTCTAAAAATAATATTAATACTCATGTAATTTTAAACAAAGTTCATCTTNAAAAAACTCCGAAATGATGTAATTCTTTTATTATATAAAAGATTAATTAATTTGAGACATACTAAAAAAATAAACGATAGTATTTGAACAGAGATAGTATTAGGTACTCGTTACTTCGTATATTTTAGATAAATGTCAACTTTCAAAAGTATACACTTCTACTAAAGCACAAACATTACATTAAGGATACATAAAATGTCATCTTGAATTTATAAAAACTATATTAATTGGTTGAAATTTTGAATTTTGCATCTAGTTTTGAACAAATTAAAATAAAAAATTGATATTTAATATGAAATGAACTAAATATATATATTTCTCAAGTTATGTGTCATTCCTACCATTTTGGAGGTATTAAATTCATCATTTTATCTTATTGAAATAGGTTGATATGTCGATGTCAATATTTTAGATGTATTGTAACCGGATTTATCTTGAAAGATTATTGGTTATCTTGCGAACTTAGTGACTAAACCTTGTTTTTAGATAACTAAGGTTTATGTATATGTGACGTTTGGTTAACCGAAAAATAGGAAAACCTAAGTTTCAAATTATGAAATTATCTGATAATTACTTGTTTATGTATAAATATAGAAATATTAGGAAAATCAATTATTTGCACTAAGAAAATATACATTTAATGTGATTCAGTTTTGATTTAGAATGTCAGACATTAGATCATCTTTATACATTGAAACGCACCACATATAAGTTTATGTGTCGTATGGAGGTTATATCCATACGCTTTATAATTTATCTTGAAAGATTATCATGTACTATTGTACTACGTATTCATATGCATTTGATTATCACAACCTATTTATAAAAAAAAAAAAAAAATAAAAAAAAATAAAAAATAAAAAAAATAAGAGTTGTACCAACAATATGTTATATAAGGTTTCTTGAATATGGTATTGGCACGCGTTTGAATTTAATTCACAAATACTCCAAAACGACACAATTTATAACTTAATTTATCCTTAAAACCTTTAATTTTAATGAATTAAGAATGTACCCTATTCTACCCTAAATAAAAGTTGAAGTAGACTTTATTGATAATTTTATTTATACATTTAGTTTTTTCTATATATTAGTAAAGATTAATGTTGGTTTTACCGAAGATGGCGATTGTATATATACGATGAACCTTAGTTAAAGAAATTTATTAGTCATTTTACGTTTTTACTAAAGCACTAAACAATCGTTTTGGCGTATTTGTCACTAACTTTGGTCTGTGTCAACATCATAATCATTCTTCTAGCAGGTACAATTTTATTTTGGTTTACTTGTATGTAATGTAATGTTGTATTTATATTATGTTAATTATGTCATACTATATAACATATTGTAAATATCACTAAATGTTGTCATTACACTATTATTGACTATTATTACATTATATTACATTACATTATTTTATATTATATTAAATGTAATAAATGTTATCTAATATAACTATATTATATTATAATAAAGGAATAATTATCATTATCTTATATATTACATATTAAATGTCATAAATGATTCAATATTATCTAGTATAATTATACTATATTACAATAAATTATATATTACATATATTAAATGTCATAAATGATTCAATATTATCTAGTATAATTATAAAGATAAACTTACCATTATCTTTTACTATTACATACATCATTTAATTTTATTATCGTAATATATTATGCTTATTTAATTTAATTTCATAAAAATATTAGAAACATTGTTTTATATTAAAAAAAATTTAAGTTTATGTCTCATTTATTTATTTATTTGCCTATCTCAATAACTTGTTTTTCATCTTTATATTTGTACTCTGTAGGTATATAAGTTTTTAATATTATGATCAATTAATAATAATAATAATAATAATAATAATAATAATAATAATAATAATAATAATAATAATAATAATAATAATAATAATAATAATAATAATAATAATAAGTATCACGGCTCCTCACTAATTTTTTGTAAATCCTATGAGTTTATAATAGAAGTGATGTTAATAATAATAATAATAATAATAATAATAATAATAATAATAATAATAATAATAATAATAATAATAATAATAATAATAATAATAATAATAATAATAATAATAATAATAATAATAATACTCCATCCGTCCCAAAATTATTGTCTAGTTTGAATTTTCAAAGTCAAGCTGGTTCAACTTTGACCATAAATATATTTTTTTTATTATATAGTACTTGATAAAAAATTATACCATTGAAAAGTACACTTAATACCCAATTCATTTATATATTTTGCATCTAATATTATATAACACTCACAAAAATATTTAAGGTCAAAGTTGAAGAAGAAAGACTAAAATTGTCAATAATGGACAATAAATTTGGGACGGAGGGAGTAATAATAATAATAATAATAATAATAATAATAATAATAATAATAATAATAATAATAATAATAATAATAATAATAATAATAATAATAATAATAATAATAATAATAATTGTTGGTTTAAGTTTACGGTCCATGTGTATTTATTAAATGAGTTTTGCTAATATGTGCCCATTAGTCATAGCATAAAGTGCAATTATGGTAATTGAAACTTTTAAACTTAAGTCAAAATTGAATTCAAGATTATTAGCCATTTTAATGTTTTGCATTTAAGTATAAATTCTATTAACCAACCAAAATTTAATGCTATTTTATACTTAAGTATAAAAGTAAAATACAGGAGTTCTTATGGTAATGCGTATTTTTGTTTAACATAAAAAAATTTGATTCAATTTTTGACCAAAATCGGTTTTAGTTTTGACCGAAACTGATTTTAATTTTGATTTTCCTTGGCCAATTATGATGATCAATATTTGATTGTTTTCACATGTAAAAAAATAATGTTCCCCTATTTGTTCAATATGATTCTCTCAAAGATACTTTTTGCAAAATTAAATCAAAATAAAATGATTCCTTTATTGTAAAGCAATACTTTATATAATTTGAAGTGACAACAAAATTAAAAGATTTACCATTAAATTATAACTACTCATGCTCGTTACTCATGCAAAAATAAATTCGCTTATGATTTGTTCTTTTCCTTGTATTGTCATCTACTTAATAAGAAATAAGTTCTTTTTATAAAGGTTATAAATTACTAAGAATTTATACAATGACATGTAGTAATATAATATATACTTATAAACACAACATCTTTTTCACAAATTTGACACAAATATTTTTATGTGTTTTTTTCTCAACCACATTTCTCCACCAAATTTATTAAGGTTTGACCAAAATCAATTCAATTTTGACTTTTTATTGACCAATCACGTCGCTTGATTTTGCCTACGTGGCAAAATCGAGCTCTCCTATTGGCCCAATTATTTTTTCAGTGAGAAGGGTTTTGCAAAAACACTTCCAAATGATGTAATTCTTTTATTATATAAAAGATATATATATATATATATATATATATATATATATATATATATATATATATATATATATATATATATATATATATATATATATATATATATATATATATATATATATATATATTGTGTACCATGATTAACATAAACCATTTTACTTATTATTTTCAATACTAGACAATTAATTAATTAATTAATTTGAGACATACTAAAAAAAATAAACAATAGTATTTGAACGGAGATAGTATTAGGTACTCGATACTTCGTATATTTTAGATAAATGTCAACTTTCAAAATGTATACACTTCTACTAAAGCACAAACATTACATTAAGGATACATAAAATGTCATCTTGAATTTATAAAAACTATATTAATTGGTTGAAATTTTGAATTTTGCATCTAGTTTTGAACAAATTAAAATAAAAAATTGATATTTAATATGAAATGAACTAAATATATATATTTCTCAAGTTATGTGTCATTCCTACCATTTTGGAGGTATTAAATTCATCATTTTATCTTATTGAAATAGGTTGATATGTCGATGTCAATATTTTAGATGTATTGTAACCGGATTTATCTTGAAAGATTATTGGTTATCTTGCGAACTTAGTGACTAAACCTTGTTTTTAGATAACTAAGGTTTATGTATATGTGACGTTTGGTTAACCGAAAAATAGGAAAACCTAAGTTTCAAATTATGAAATTATCTGATAATTACTTGTTTATGTATAAATATAGAAATATTAGGAAAATCAATTATTTGCACTAAGAAAATATACATTTAATGTGATTCAGTTTTGATTTAGAATGTCAGACATTAGATCATCTTTATACATTGAAACGCACCACATATAAGTTTATGTGTCGTATGGAGGTTATATCCATACGCTTTATAATTTATCTTGAAAGATTATCATGTACTATTGTACTACGTATTCATATGCATTTGATTATCACAACCTATTTATAAAAAAAAAAAAAAAATAAAAAAAAATAAAAAATAAAAAAAATAAGAGTTGTACCAACAATATGTTATATAAGGTTTCTTGAATATGGTATTGGCACGCGTTTGAATTTAATTCACAAATACTCCAAAACGACACAATTTATAACTTAATTTATCCTTAAAACCTTTAATTTTAATGAATTAAGAATGTACCCTATTCTACCCTAAATAAAAGTTGAAGTAGACTTTATTGATAATTTTATTTATACATTTAGTTTTTTCTATATATTAGTAAAGATTAATGTTGGTTTTACCGAAGATGGCGATTGTATATATACGATGAACCTTAGTTAAAGAAATTTATTAGTCATTTTACGTTTTTACTAAAGCACTAAACAATCGTTTTGGCGTATTTGTCACTAACTTTGGTCTGTGTCAACATCATAATCATTCTTCTAGCAGGTACAATTTTATTTTGGTTTACTTGTATGTAATGTAATGTTGTATTTATATTATGTTAATTATGTCATACTATATAACATATTGTAAATATCACTAAATGTTGTCATTACACTATTATTACATTATATTACATTACATTATGTTATATTATATTAAATGTCATAAATGTTATCTAATATAACTATATTTTATTATAATAAAGGAAAACTATCATTATCTTATATATTACATATATTAAATGTCATAAATGATTCAATATTATCTAGTATAATTATACTATATTACAATAAATTATATATTACATATATTAAGTGTCATAAATGATTCAATATTATCTAGTATAATTATAAAGATTTACCATTATCTTTTACTATTAAATACATCATTTAATTTTATTATCGTAATATATTATGCTTATTTAATTTAATTTCAAAAAAATATTAGAAACATTGTTTTATTTAAAAAATTAAAGTTTATGTCTCATTTATTTATTTATTTGCCTATCTCAATAACTTGTTTTTCATCTTTATATTTGTACTCTCTAGGTATATAAAGTTTTTAATATTATGATCAATTAATAATAATAATAATAATAATAATAATAATAATAATAATAATAATAATAATAATAATAATAAAGTATCACGGCTCCTCACTAACTTTTTTTGTAAATCTATGAGTTTTATAATAGAAGTGATGTTAATAATAGATAATAATAATAATAATATAATAAGTAAATAATAATAATAATAATAATAATAATAATAATAATAATAATAATATATAATAATAAATATAATAATAATAATAATACTCCATCCGTCCAAAATTAATTGTCTAGTTTGAATTTTCAAAGTCAAGCTGGTTCACTTTGCGCATAAATATATTTTTTTTATTATATGTAACTGATAAAAAATTATACCATTGAAAAGTACACTTTATACCCAATTCATTTATATATTTTGGCATCTAATATTATATAAACACTCACAAAAATATTTAGGTCAAAGTTGAAGAAGAAAACTAAATGTGTCCATAATGGAGCAACTAAATTTGGACGGAGGGAGTAATAATAATAATAATAATAATAATAAATAATATAATAATATAATAATAAAATATATAATATAATATAATAATAATAATAATAATAATAATAATAATATAATTTGTTGTTTAAGTTTACGGTACCACTGGTTATTTATTAAATGAGTTTCTGCTATATGTGCCCCATTAGTCAATAGCATAAAGTGCAATTATGGTAATTGAAACTTTTTAAAACTTAAGTCAAAATTGAATTCAAGATTTATTAGCCATTTTAATGTTTTGCATTTAAGTATAAATTCTATTAACCAACAATTTAATAATGCTATTTTTATACTTAAGTATAAAGTAAAATTACAGGAGTTCTTATGGTAAAGCGTATTTTTTGTTAACATAAAAAAAAAAAAATTTGATTCAATTTTTGACCAAAATCGGTTTTTAGTTTTGACCGAAACTGATTTTAATTTTGGATTTTCCTTGGCCAATTATGATGGAATCAATATTTTGATTGTTTTCACATGTGAAAAATAATGTTCCCCCTATTTGTTCAATATGATTCTCTCAAAGATACTATTTTGCAAAATTAAACAAAATATAAAATGATCCTTTATTGTAAAGCAATACTTTATATAATTGAAGTGACACAAAATTAAAAGATTTAGCCATTAAATTATAACTACTCAATGCTCCGTTACTCATGCGAAAAATAAATTCGCTTATGATTTGTTCTTTTCCTTGTATTGTCCATCTACTTAATAAGAATAAGTTCTTTTTATAAGGTTATAAATTACTAAAGAAATTTATACAATGACATGTAAGTAATATAATATATACTTATAAACACAACATCTTCAGGAAATTAGATATTCATTTGTGAATTGAGTACTGATATAATCCTCTTAAAAACGCAATAACAATCTTTTCAATGATATATGTTCCTAAATTTATAAAAATGAAAATAATATGGAAAAACTTGACCCACTTTTTTTTTTTTTTTTTTTTTTTTTGAACAGACCCACTTTCTCACTCTCCAATAAATCACTACACATACAATTAATTATTATTATTTTATTATAAACATCACTTTATTAGAAACTTAAAGAATTTACAAGAAATTAGTTGGGAGCCGAGAAACTATCTGGGCCCTCACTCCTCTAGCTATAGCAAAGCTAATACTATTAAAAATATAAACAGCAACACGTGCTCAGTAATCGAGAACTTTCGGATTCGCTTCAGTATTATTATTATTATTATTATTATTATTATTATTATTATTATTATTATTATTATTATTATTATTATTATTATTATTATTATTATTTATAATTTTTTTTATAAGCTTTATTTATTTAAACATAATAAGCTTATATAAAGTTGGATGGAAGTCTATACACAAGTTGTGCTCCCACTCCTTTCTGAATACAAAAGCTTATTCTATGAAAGATAAAACCACCACTTTTAGCGTTTGAGTGGCTAATGGCAATAGACTCAATACGTAAAAGTGTGTCCAAAGCCTCCGTATCGAATTCCCCGAACGTAGGAAAAGCAAATGGTATGAACTTATATCCGTTGTCCTCACATTTGGACACATATTTCTTCTTTTTCTTCTCCACGGTGTTATGCAAAGCTACCCCAGGAGCCCATGAAGTCACCCCCGACCAGCAAAAGGAGAGATACCAGTCACATCCAAACACACATTTTTAACTTGGAGCCAATTAAATAATAATAGATCTGCAAGTCGAAGCTCTTCACCATCCTCCGAGAGAAAACCCATAGGAGCCTCCTTACATACCATAATCCCAACCTTGGAACATATTTGAACAAGAATATCACGCACCAGATTGTGCCTGAACTTCACACCCACTTCACTAGAACAGTGAACTTGATGTGTGGTTTTGCAACAACCTTGCAAAAGGTTTTACTTCTCAAGGAATCTTGAGAAGCTTGCAATCCCCACCAGGTAGTGTACCTGACCGATGTAGTATAGTGAGTGGCAAGTACCGGGGGATTGATCGTTCTCTCGGAGAATAGTGTCGTTAGGATTGAAACTAATCTAACTAGGTCTAGAGGTGAGGGATGATTCTTTTTCTATTTTTATGTTTTATGAAAGCAAGTAAAATCTCGGGTATTGGAAGAGTGGGCGGAATTAGTTGCTAGCCAACCAACCCAAATAACTACTTATGCGATAAAAATAAAAAAACAAGAAAGTAAATTGTGGGAACTTCTTATATGGAGAAAACGTGTTTACTTAGATTTCCTTACTCCTTAGTTATCTTTTATTAATTAATTGGTTTTTCACAATTCTGTTGATGAAGGGTTGCATTCCTTAATACCATTCGTGGGGCCGTGTACGATCTTCCCCAACTCTATAAGCTTCTATCTCTTCCTATGACGACACGTTTAGTATCCTATCATGGCCTCATTAATAGTCACTTATGCATTTAATACAACCAATAAAACCATAGTACACATCCGATTACGTTTCTTAAGACGTTCAAGCAAGTTACCGTATAGGAGATTAGCCAGTTTTCTTAAGCCTAACGCTAAAATCAATCACCCACAACAATTAATGACAAACAAACTGTTAGTGCAAATATTACGATATTTAATCTATACAGTCTTGTTTGTTTTGATTGATGACAAACGTATAACTTGATACATAACGTAAAATGTACAAGTTACTTGTAATCATACTTTGTCTCAACAAACATTCAACACCTCTCAACGTCTCGAGTCATCGTATGCTACAACACAGGTTCGTACATGTTTGTT
>LBNU01014194.1:18860-49115 GCA_014162995.1 Artemisia annua | reverse complement strand
ACTAGAGTTGTCCAAGACAAATCCTTCATTTGTGTAGGTGAACCCATGAATGATGATTGGTGCAGGAAGAATGGTCTTAGGAAACGTTCTCTGTAAACAAGATCGAATGAGTCTATCAGTGATGACTGTTGGATCCTCATCACTGTGCATAATAGCAAGGTGGTTCCACAACTCTTGAGCACTTGCATCACATTCCAGCTTAGTGTATATGGCATTAGGAAGAGCGGTAGTGATAAACCAAGCAGCTTCCTTATCAACATTGTATTGATCAAGTTCAGTACCAGTCAGAACATCATAAGTTTGAAGTGTGATATTTCCTTCAGTATCAGCAATGAATTTTATCTGATATGGTCCATCTTTGATTGATTTCAGGAGTAGATCAGAATGTGGACGATTTTGAATCCATTGCAGAAATCTGTCTTTCCAAACATTGTATGGTCCTGATAGCATAAATGGAGGAGTATATGCAGTTCCACGCAGTAGATGTTGACGAGCATTGATGTATAGAGGATGTTGAAATGGAGCTTCAGAGTATGGTACGTAAGACATGTTTGAAAAACTTGTGGTTTATGGATCTTGTAGAAGGTATAGTGCTTGAGACAATTCTTAGAGAACAAAACCCAAAATGATTTCGATACTTGGTTATTGGATGATTTCGATAAACTGTTAAAGTCCAGGTAACCTCGAAAAACTGAAGTTCTCAATAAAACAAGTAGGATCTCGATAACTCACGTTGTTCTCGATAAAAGGAAATTATCGAGAAATGTTGGAGACAATTATCGAGATCTTTGGTTCTATGAAGACAAAGTATGTTTTCGATGTTCTTGAAGGTAATTTCGATAGAGTCACAAGATTATATGTTTTCGATGTTCTTGAAGGTAATTTCGATAGAGTCACAAGATTTCGAAAACAAACAATTGATTTCGATAACTGGTGAAGTTCTCGATAACCTCAGGTTTTCGATAACAAGTATCCAAAGTTTCGAGATTATACAATAACGAAACTATCCAATAAGTCGAAGTGTTTTCTTTCTTATACAAGAGAGAAAAGCACTGAGTAAGCAACAAAAACACTTAAGTAGTAATATCGAAGGTTCTCGATAAAAGAGGGTTTAAGGTTCTCGATAAAATGGGGTTTTAGAGGTTCTCGATAAATTGGGGTTTTAGAGGTTCTCGATAAGATGCCCAAAACGTAGATTTTTCTTTTGTGAAAAAGCAAGCCTAAAACGAGTTTTTAATCCAAGATTCTTGTACAACTAACATTAAAATGATGAAATCTTAATGAAAGTTGCAAACTTGAACTTTTTAACAAAAATTATAAAATTTTCGATAAATAGTACAAGTTTGTACGAATCTTAAAAAACCCAAAAATTTTGAAACTTTGTTGTTTGTTTTGGTTTCTAACACAAGTTTGTAATCAAATATGTGATAAAAACACAAAAGAAGCAAGAAAGTTGCAAACTTTTTGATTCTTACGAGATAAAAAACAAGTTTTTGGTTCGAATAAACACAAAACGATAAACTACACCTTCTTCTAGCGATTGATACCACTTGTTAGGTCACCATATTAGTAAACACAAGTATTCAAATGAAAGAAATGAGATGAGAAATAGACTTGGTTGATTAAGATCAATATGAAAGATGAAAGAACAAGAGTTTCCTTAAGATATGAAATTAACCAACAATATTAAAGAGTTACATAGTGTCCTATTTATAGGAGAGGGATAGGGCAACACTCCCTTCCTTCCCTATCTTCTATGTCCTGGGCTTTCAAGCGCATTGGACACTTATTGGACTCGTCTTATAACCATACGAGTATTAAGCTAAAACGTAAATAAAAGTGATAATACTAGCAACCTATTACATTTATTGAAATGACCGAGACTTGACTGAATAGTTGAAAACTATGATCCTAACATTTACAAAATTACTTCTATTGTGGTATGTTAATGTATAGTTGATTTGTAGGAACATGAATACATGATGGACATAAAAGCTTTAAAAGAGACATTAAGGGCTGAAAGGGAAGAACAAGCCAAGATTCAAGAAATTTGGAGAAAAAATGAAGATATCTCATAGTTTAAAGATGTAGAACCACAAGAAGCTGATAAAGTTGTAGATCCAAAACATGAAGGAGGGTTTGTGAATCTGCTGCTGTCATTCCAAAGATGATCATGTTGAAGCTGCTATAAGTAGTATTTGTGATTCTGCAAATGGTTTGTGACCATTCAAACACTTTCATTTTTGTATCTAGTAGATAGGGAATATGTGGCGTAGTGTGCCTTGACTGTATTGGCATTATTTTGCGTACTTAGCACATGAAACTTTTTCCATTTTATGCAGAATGCTTTATTAAAATTAGTGTTTGTCTGCCATTTGGTTAGTGCATTATTATTTGCCATTTGTTTATTAATTGCATTATTGACTGCAACAGTTTTAGATTGGGACATAAAATAATAGTGGTTGGTGTCTGCATTAAAATGTGGGGAACATGGGTATATTAAAGTGACTAAAACTTTTAGGAATCATTGACTGCATTTGTTTGAAATTGGGACCCAAAAGTTTTTATAAACTGCCATGTTAACATTTTAAAAAGATAAAAATTAAGAATCAAGTGTCACGATAGACTGTAACCTGCTAGTGAAGGTTTTATGAAGCATAATGAGTGGTAAAATAATTTTTTTTGAACGGCGGATGTTATAAAAGCTAGCAAAAAGCTAGAAAAAGATTACATGGAAGTTATTGTAGCAATAGGGTTTTTCAACCAACCTATCCAACTTAACTTACAAGAAGGATTTCTAGATGAAATCCACAAAAAAGATTGAGAAACTATGGAATCCCATAAAACAGCCTTCTTAGGGGGGCAACTAGAAAAAATCAAACTATTGCGAAAATTCCAAATGGACCACATGAGAGTCCCTCCCACCCCTTCGAGAATCAACCGCACCTTGAGAGGAACACGAAGGGAATCTAACCAGTCAAACCAATCCGCAATGTTGCCACAAACCGGGATGTCCATCTCCCATCACTTAGCTAGGGAAGACCACAAATCTTTCGCCAAGGCACAATTGAAAAAGGAGTGATTGACCGTTTCAAGATCACCAAGGCAAATAGGGCAAAGAATCGTTTCAACTTCAATGCCTCTCCTATCTAGATTGACTCTAGATGGGAGTTTATTGAGCTTCATTCTCCATAAAAAAACATTAACCTTGATGGGTATGTTTCTATTCCAACGAGTCGCTTCAGAACCCGTTTCTAGAATAAAAGAATCGATCAACGAACGAACAGAAGCTACCGAATAACCATTGGAAGAATCCAAAGACCACTGCCAAGTGTCTCGTTGGTCCGAAAGACTAATGCCCCTAATGATGTTTAAAAGGTCGCGGAACTGGGTCGATTCTACGCAATTGATAAATCATAATGAGTTGTTATGGTCCTAGTAAATGGAGTATATAGATTTTACCCTATTTGTTATTAGCATCTGTACCAAAAGTGGAAAAGTGGTTATGACTTCACAAATCCAATCCCTCCTTTGAAAACCCACTAGACAAACGCTCTCGGTGTCTCTTTTTTCCCCTTAGCTAAGGGATGCTATTTAATATTATTACTTTTTAGATGGGACCCACAAAAATCCCTTAAATGGTCTATATCCACAAGGCTTAATTTATCATCTCCTCCCCATTAAGATGCTTATATGAAAGTGGGACCCATATGAATCCTTAGCTAAGGAAAAAAAAGAAACAACCCCGAACCAGGACATATATGAATCCTTAGACCCTTAGGGGCTGTTTGGTTCGAGTATATTGGAGTAATTTGATGGAATTTGCTTTTTAAATCTTTTAAATATTTTGTTTGGTTGTCATAATGGAAGTATTAAAATATCCTTAAATTGCTAAAAGTGGGCACATTGAAATTCTCTCATCATGGCAGGCATTTTAAATTATCAACTATCCAAGTTGCAACATTGGTCCCACCAAGCAATAAACAAACGCATACTTTCAAAATTTTGTATTTAGTGACAAATAAATTTTGCTAGAAATTTGACACGATTCAATCTGAGGTCCCACAATGCAATAAAAAAACAAGTCAAATTTTCATACTAGTACTTCCAAACATATCTGGTCCCATAATTTATATTTAAATGACTCCAACCAAACAAGCACAAGTATCCTAAATTCTAGAATTTTAAATTCCACATAAATGTGAGCCCCACATATATTTAAATTCCACAATTTACTATCCGTCAACCAAACGCCCCCTTAGTGAAAAGATATTTACGAACCAAAAAACCCGAACCAGGACACGACCCCCTTGAAACCAAATCACGTGACCCAGTTCTTAAACCCACTTCTGAATTTGACAAAACCCCTAAAATTAGCTGTTCCACAATTCTAGCTTTGATTCCAGTAACCAGGTCTCATTTAATTTTGATTTCACTTGACTATATAAGTTTGGTGGTTTTTGAATACATTTTCATTTTTATTTATTTGTTTTTGTGTTGTGATTTGAATGCTATGAACCCCAATATATTGGTCTGATGACCATTCAAACACTTTTATTTTTGTATCTAGTAGATAGGGAATATGTGGCGTAGTGTGCCTTGACTGTATTGGCATTATTTTGTGTATTTAGCACATGAAAATTTCTCTATTTTATGCAGAATGCTTTATTAAAATTGGTGTTTGTCTGCCATTTGGTTAGTGCATTATTATTTGCCATTTGTTTATTAATTGCATTATTGATTGCAACAGTTTTAGATTGGGACATCAAATAATGGTGGTTGGTGTCTGCATTAAAATATAGGGAACATGGGTATATTAAAGTGACAAACTTTTGGGGACCATTGACTGCATTTGTTTGAAATTGGGACCCAAAAGTGTTTGTAACATGCCATGTTGGCATTTTAAAAAGATAAAAATTAAGAATCAGGTGCCACGATGGATTGTAACCTGCTAGTGAAGGTTTTATGAAGCACTAGAAGGGTGCCCGCGCAATGCGGGGCGGATACCACATAGTCCCCAAAACTTAAACCGAACATAACTTGAAATTTGGGTCGGTTGATGGGGGTTTGTTTGAGGAGCAGTGGATGGGTGGGGGTCTGATTCTTCAACATTAGCAGATGGAGGTGGGGTGGTGGAAAGTGGTTGTTGTGGTGGTTATAAATTGTGTGTAGTTGCCATAATTAATAATAAAAAGTCTCAATTTTAAGCATTTCTAATTATAAAATAATCCCAAATGCATTATAATGTAGTATAGATAATGAGTGGTAAAATAATTGATAAATCATAATGAGTTGTTATGGTCCTAGTACATAGACTATTTATAGATTTTACCCTATTTGTTATTAGCATTTGTACCAAAATTTTACCTGATCCAATCCCTCTTTTGAAAACCCACTAAACATACGCTCCCTTAGTGAGAAAATATTTACGAACCAAAAAACCCGAACCAGTACACCGCCCCCCTCCCTTAGTGAAAAGATATTTACGAACCAAGAAACCCGAACCCAGTTCTTAAACCCACTTCTGCATTTGACAAAATCCCTAAAATTAGCTGCTCCACAATTCAAGCTTTGATTCCAGTAACCAGGTCTCATTTAATTTCGATTTCACTTGATTATATAAGTTTGGTGATTTTATACGTCACTGAATAAATTTTCATTTTTATGTATTGGTATACTAGGCAATCTTCTTGGCCGTGCTACGCACGGCCCACTCGGGTTCATATGTTGCACTGGTGTTTTTCTACAACGCTAATAATAGTTTGACTTAATTATGTAATAAGAGTTATACATTACAAAGAAATGTAAAATGTAATGCTAACAATTTATCAACTAAGTGCAAAGACATGGTTATCTAATCTTTGTTGAGTTTTGGTGTCATCATGATGGTGTTTGCGATGTCTTCCAATTATCTTCTTTGTCCAAAAGACAGCCAGCAGGAAAATTTTCATTCTGTAGCGATTCAAACCTGAAATAGAAAGCATACAAATTGTAAGAATATTAATCTAATGTGTTATTGTCATTGATGTTGGACAAGAGTGGTTCTAAAGTAACAACTGGAGAAACTGGTAAACTACAGTTGCATTGTTTGTGATGTGCATATACAAGTACCTGAGATTTTGTGAAGATCAGCTGGATAAATTCGTTATGATTGGGTTTGTTGAACATGACTTTGAAAGCTGAATAGAGTTGTCGGCGTTGTGTATGTCTCTTGCATTACAATTTCGGAGAACTTCTCTATAGACAACGTTTTTAGTTTCTTTGATGTTAGGAGCCCCGAAAACAGGTGGTCTTATAAGCACTTTTGCATTTTTGCTTGCTCGTGCTCGTGAGAGTGCAACATATAATTGGCCATGAGAAAAAACTGGTTCTTTAAGGTACACACCAACAAAGTCAAGTGTTTGACCCTGTGCTTTATTGATAGTCATCGCAAAGCATAACCTGATCGGAAATTGAAACCTTTTGAAAGGGACTGTAAATTCTTCACTACTTGGAGGTTGCAAAGGAATTCTGTGGATAAACACTTGTTTACCAGCAAAGTCTCCAAAAGCTATTTCCGCGTGTATGACATTTTTTTTCAATTCTTTGCAAATTAATCTAGTTCCGTTGCATAGTCCCTCAGTTGGATTCATGTTNAACATTCCCGCATCCATGCTCATAGAGACTGATTCAGATATTGACCTTTTAAATGCCCTCATAGAATCCGTTTACCCAAACATTGAACTAGAGTCCTTAGTAGCCACAGGTGCTCTGGAATCGCGCTATCTTAACCACGAAAAATGCCTTTGTGATGAGATAAATGACATTTTGATTCAAAGTTCCCTGGGAAAGAAAAAGATACGTTAGTTTGATGAAACAGTAGATCCAAACGATCAAACCAGATGAAGACTTCTTACATTCTCTTACACCAACGGCATGCCACCTCATAGACTTGTTTGAAGCACAATTCACCTATAATTTGTTGGAACCCGTAAGCAAAATATGTGAGTGTTAGGATCAACAATCACAATGTCTTCCGTATGTTTGTATGTTACATTTTTTGTTCCAGTTAAGTGATTTATCATATATAATGCATTGCATTATCTGCACTAAATACTAACCTACTTTTTCATTTGTCTGGATCATTTTCTAACTCTTGATTTCAGTATTTTTTATATAAACTTGAACGTTGTATATTAATAGAAGTATAGAACAATTAAATGTTTTACATCGAAACTGTAATTTTTTAAAAGCAAGTTTTTTTAGGGATTTCCGGATGAAAATGACACAAACCAAACACAATGCCATCTTATTATGAGTTAGATGTTAACAAAGACTAAAACGGGTTTCTAACCTTTTGGCCGACTAATCCACGGGGTTTGAACTTTGAACCCACCGCCACACAGACTCAAACCATGTAAAGCCCTCCCTTTTGAGAAGGTTGGTGTGGCCACTTCAAGGTTGTTTGCACCTAGCACGAATTGAACTTGAGACCTCACACATTTTTAGAGTGATAGTCACAAGCCTTTTTGCCACTAGGCCACCCTTGAGTGGTTAGTGTGTCGGTATTTCATGCAATGTGTCATGGTATTGATCCATGTGATTTGCTGTGTAAGCCTCATGTACTACATCAATGCTGGTTATTTGACATGATTTTTGCAATGTGAACTGCTATTTTTGATAAGTTGTAGATTGAATATTTGAGTGTATTGTTCTGTTTTTTTGGCATTTACATATTTGAGGTCGTATTTAGTAATTATGTGTGTATTTGTGCTCTCTTACGGTTATTGTTGGCCTTAGACTGTGTTATGTTCTTGATTCCAAATTGCGGCATGGTAGTCTTAAATTGAAAAACAATTAATGTGCCAATATGTAGTACCGGTATTTAATAAGCCATTATCGGGATAAAAAAATGAATAAAGGGGGAAAACATCTGTAAGATTTGTGTGGCCTTTTTGTTCAATAACAAACAAAATTTCTAAAGTGGCTATCATTTTCCGGAACACTGATCAAGTTTGATTTAATTCTGTATGGTGCAGCTGCTATTGTTTGCAGCCTGCTGAAATAAAAGTACAAGATGGGGAAAAAGACAGTGACCCCATATTTGTTGCAGGAGAAAATGGATAAGGGGGTTCGCGAACGGTAAGGTCTGTAATACTTGCCAATAAAGAATCATCGAACTTTTGCACTGATTCTTAAATCGGTTTACTAAATTGAAACTTTGTGCAGAATGCTTTTGAAATTAGGTATTAATGTTCGAGATGGCGTAAGAAGCGCTCAAAGAGAGGAATCTTAGGTGAAAGTTTGCATTTAATTAGTCATTAGATTGATAATGAGTTTCAGTTTGATGATGAAAGTCAGCGTATGTATTTAAATTGACGATAATGTGAAAGTTAACCTGTTAGATTTTGATATGCCTAATGAAAGATGCTCACTTTGTAGCCCAGCTATAGAGAAACTTCAGCTTGTGGAATGTGATTTGGAAAAACCAGATCATATTAAGGCACCAACAACAGCTGTTATATCGGGCCGCGTGTGGAGGAGATATTTGATGTTACTGGACCGTACCGAGTTGACACAGGTATATTAGGCTTAAAACACTTCCATGTCATTATCTTTCAATATAAATTTTTGTGACGAAAAGAAAGAAGATTATTTGAAATGCGAATATATGAATTTATCTTTTATATGGCTAGGTTTTCTATGCATACAAGGTTGATAAGGTTTTGGTTGGGTTGTTTTTGACCACAACTGAAACCAAAACCGAATTTTCAGTTTTCCATGTACCCGCAACCGAGAATGCTCGGTTTTTCTTTGTTAACCGTTCGTAATTGGGCTTGGGCCAGTTTGGCCCAAATTTAATCTTTTGGCCCAAAAATTGTGTGTTTTCTTCACTGTTTTTCTTATGTAATCCCAACAACAATATAGACATTAAACCCAAGAAAATATAATCAACGATCTAATAAACTGTCAATATTTTCACAAGTAATGCCAATATGCAGTGTTTCATCAAGGTTGGCATTTTGCACGGGTGGAACGACTATTGATAAAATTTAGAAGCTCTCTTACCCCTAATACCACAACTTTGATTTGCGAACAACATTGGTTATGGTCTAGCAAGGCGGATTTGCACTAAGTAGGGGTGCTCACAAATCGGGTAATACCCACACAGGAACCAAAAACCGAACCGAATGCAATATTGTTATTTGTTTAGATATGGTTTTTGCCAAAATGAAAACCAAACCGAAATGAAAACCGAATTCACATAAATATATATATTTTTATATGTTTATATGAAAAAACCATTAAATTTTTTAGTATAAATAAAACATTTTTTAAGCTTGAAAATTTTTTGGTTGCTAAAAATCTGTATAATTAAATGAAAGAAAAAATATAAGTTATGTATATTCGGGTCAACCCGAAAACTGAACCGAATTCAAATTCGGTTTTCAGTTCGGTCCGGTTTTACCTAGATTTTTTTAACCGAACACCCCGATGGCCGAACCGATGAACACGCCTAACGCGAAGTGCCCATTAATAGGTTACAACTAGAAGAGAGGGTGGAACTTTTGTCCTTTATCTTTTATAGTATTTTGAAATGACACAAATTCCGCTTTTAAAACATTAAGACGCCTCCTTGCTTCATTCATTTTGGGAATGTCATTTTCAAAATGTTTTTCAAGCCCCTTATATCTCTCAAGCTCTTTGGTCAATTGGACATTCACTTATTGAGCTTCGCGATTGACCTTATTGCACTTTTCTACTTCACATTTTAGATTATTGACTAAGGAAGCAAATAAAGCATGTTGTTGCTCATAATCCACATTATGCTGTTCTTCCTGACCTCTATTAGGATCTATATTTGGAGTCTTAGAAGCCATATTACTATTATCCTGATCCACCACACATGTGTCGTTAATAGATTTGGGTTGTTCATGATTTTGTTTCTCATGAGCAAACACATTATCAAATGCAACAACATTATCATAATTATCATCGTTTGAATTTTGTACCTTAGCCAATGTGTATGTGTCAAATGAAGGTCCGACATCAATATCAGCCTCATTTCTAAGTGCACCGTCAGCAAGTATCTGAATCATAACATGGATTGTTGCTTTCCTCGTGCTGTTGTGATACGGCATCTTTGTCGTGTATATTCTCCGTCAAGACCAAATTAGCATACAATGCTTTACCCTCATGTGTCTGTGTCTGCATCTCTCTTTTATTCATCTCTCCGTCATTTATGTCTCTTTTATTCTCTCTCATTCATTTCTCTTTCTTCTTCTTCATCAAGTAGCTTTTCAAGTTTATCTAAGAAATTTGATAATGCACTTTGATGAAGTTTTCAAATGCCCTTGTAAACCTTGAATCTAAAGCAGTCAAAAACCACGGGTTTAAGAAACCCTCAAACCGAGTCTTGAGCACTCTAAAAGCTTCCTTGGATTCACTCACATGAAGTTCTTCATTAAGTAGCTTTTCAAGTTAATCCAAGTTGTGGATAAACGTTGCTCTGAAATCCTTATGCTGCAGGAATATTTCAAATGCATTTCTCAACCTTGAATATAAAGAAGTCAATAACCAAGGGTCTAAGAAACTCTCAAACTGCGACTTTAGCACAATAAAAGCTTTCTTGAAGTCTTTCTAATTCGTTTGCATTTCTTTTTCCATTGAACTTGATTAGAATGATAAATGTAGTGATGTGTGAATCTTGATGTGGATCTATTGAATGATAATGGAGTTTGTGTTTGTTGCTAATTGTGATTATGGTTCCGTAGTTGAAATTCTCAATTTCCCTCCAAAAGTTAATTTAAAAAATTTCTTATATCAAAATTTGAAATTGACGTAAAAATTAGAAGTTCGACATGGGTGACTCGTTTAGTAAGGGGATCATGTCTGGGTTGACATTCTCAACAAGTCAAAATGTGTTTGGGTTATAATTTAACATTTCAAAACAAATTGTCACTCATAACTATTTTGATCTTGTACATCTTTTAATTTTTTTTTGGGTAACCATGATTTCCGACCCTTTGGCCGACTAATCCATAAGGTTTGAACCCACCGCCACAGACTCAAACTAGAGGTTGGCGTGGCCACTTAAGGTTGTTTGCACCTAGCAGGAATTGAACTTGAGACCTCACACATTTTAGAGTGATAGTCACAAGCCCTTTTGCCACTAGGCCACCCTAATGTATGCGGTGATTTTCTTTGAAAGTACTTTCTATACAAATGGATAAGTCGAAACATGGAAATAAATACAAATTGAAGGAAAAAAACAAATTTATTTGACATTAAGAGGTGTTAAGACACCCCTCAACATCTAGTTCATTAAAAGTTTTTAGTCTCTTAATCTTAACCGCCTCTTAACGCCTCTTAGTATCTTAACCGCCTCTTAACGCCTCTTAGTGACAAAGAAAAAACAATCAAACTTCATGGTCCAAACTTGTGAACACGTTTGACTGAATGAGATTAAAAAGATGTTAAAAGGTTTTGTTGGAAAAACAAACACAAACTTATATAACAATGAGCTAAGATCAATTGAGAAGAAAAAATAAAATGGGAAGGATGAGAGAACCACAACCACACATTTCAAATGCAACTACAAAAATAGATGCATCTCCTCTTAAAAATTCTCTCTTATTTAAAATGTGTTGCTAAAAATCCCTTCTCATATAAACAGTAGCATAAGCCCAAAAAAAGCCCGTTAAACCCTGTGACAAAGCCCTAGGGTATATAAATTCATTCACCACAACCAACGTCTACCTAAAATCAATCAATTTGAAACAAAATAAAATAAAATTTGCTCGTGTCTAATGGCGAGGAACAAATCAGTCTCTGAACTGAACGATGGAATCATCCGTAACATGGCAATCGGTGCCATCTTTTCAGATTTCGTAAGTCCCCCGTTTCATCAATTTTTATGTTCTTAAATGGCTACTGTCAACACAAAAATAAATGTTATTTAAAGAATATAGGATGCATCAGTTGAATAAAACTTTATGGTTATATGTGGTTTGGTTTTTGTGCTGATCTTTAAATTCAAAAAAAGAAAGAAATTAACTTTTATGGGAAGAAGGCAGATAATGGCTATATGCTGTTGCATGTTAGGAAATAAACATGCTTTTTTGCTTTGCTTTCATCACGATGTGTATGAAATGTTATTGTATATTAGGAAAAATATAAGTGTTTTGCAATTTACATGCGGCAGCTTGTCCCATGATGAATATCGATATTAATTTCTTAAGTACATCTTTATTCTGTGATTTTTCATGATCAAATTGCTAATTCTTTCTATTGGATCCAGTCTACTACTTTCATAGTGAATAATGACATCGAACTATTACAGGTTGGAAAGATTAATGCGCTTGATTTTCATCGCACTGCGGATTTAATGGTAACAACTGCGGAGGATGATTCTGTGCGGCTGTATGACATAGCGAATGGCAAGTACGTATTCTTCATCAAAAAGTTGACAAATTGCTTTATATAATGATATATAGGATAATCAGTTGTATGTGTTTTTGTTTATTTGTTTACTTAGGTAGTTAGGTTACATTCTGTTCTAGTGCTGGTCGTTGGCATGATGTGATATCATAGCAAACGTTTATACATATATACCCCAATATAGAATCTGATTTCTCTTTAACAGAATATATTTTAGTTTATTCTATTAAAACACCAAAATACCAATATGGTGGCACATCAATGTTTGCTTCTCTTTTGGTTGTTTTGTTATGAGAGTATATCTACAGGATATGGTAAAAACCTTGCCATGAGCTGAAACACTATGCCTCTGCTACATTTGGTTTAGTGTCTTCCTTCCTGCAGCCTATTCAAGTATAGTTAGTCAGATTCATGATACTTTGGGCTTTAGTAGTTCCATTAAAGAGGTCATACTTGATAATAATAATAATAATTATAGGTCCTATTAGGGATCCCGAGCTTCTAACTTCTATCTCTGGGTTGGAATTGAAAATAGCATCTTTCAGCATAGTAAGAATCTAGTCTATTGGTGGTTTGTGGTTACCCTCACTTTCCAAATTAGGCATAAAAGACCAAGTATCCAAGCTAATTTACATACTCAGTTTGTCATTATCTTCTACATCTTTTTTCAATATATTATGACAAGGTTTTTTCACACTGTTTTTGACTCATTTTTCAGCTATATAAAGACGTCTTTTTATATATAGTTGCTGTTTTATCTTATTCTGTTTGTTTGCAGTAATGAATTTTGTGAGTTGGTCCAGTCTGCTTAATGTTAGGCTATTAAAGATAATGTTTTGAAAAATTGATTATTATTCTTTTTATCCTCTTAACCTCAGGTTACTAAAAACCACCCTTCATGAGAAACATGGTGCTGATCGTATATGTTTTAGCCACCACCCAAGTTCTGTTATATGCTCTTCAACACGCAATTTGGATTCAGGTGCAGGTAAGTGTCGCATCATGAAGTTACTTGACATTCTTTGATTTGTTATAATTAAAATTGCTATACCCTATTTCTTTTTGCAGAGGCTTTACGCTACCTATCCATGTATGACAATCGCTGCCTTCGTTACTTCAAGGGGCATACAGAAAGGTTAGCCTTTATCATCTTGATGTTGTTACTTGTTACAAAAATGTGATGAACAGCGAATGCGTATAACTCAAATGGGTACTTCTTGGTGGTCAGATTTACTTCTGCGAGTTATGATAAGGGGTCAAAAAGTTTACCCGTGTGTTCAATATGTGACTTCCACTTTTGTTTTAGAGTATGTTGGAACTAGATGAACATATACTGTAGTGCCATAGACATTTATAAACTTATCTTTGATCAGATTTGATAGTGATTGACACTGGTTTTCCCATAAACTGAACTTGTATTATCACGGAGCTTCTAAGTAACAAATTGATATGATTTCATATTGAATGCTCATCTATCCAAAACCTCTTTCCTTAACTTGCTATCTCCTGTGATATTGCATAATATATACTGGTGCTGAATGATGATCTGTGTCAATCATAACCCTTTTGTCATCTGAGCTTTCCTATAGACTACGAGTCTATGCCAAATTTAACTTTTTAAACTCATTGTCTTACTTTGGCTGTAGGGTTGTGTCTCTATCTACGTCTCCAGTTGATGACAGGTTCATGTCCGGTTCTCTTGATCACAGTGTCAGAATATGGGATCTTCGTGTGAATGCCTGCCAGGTTGGTGTTTTAACTTTATAAATCAAATTTGGTTCGTGGAGGGGCGTTTTGCACCATCAAATTGACGAGTCCTGTGTTACTTTTGTTATTGGAAATTCATTAGTTTGCGTAATATATATGCATGCTGGAATATGGACAGTCAAATGTGCTATATCTAGTGTGCGAACTGAAGAATATTTGGAAAATCTACTTCTTGCCAGTGGTTAAGCATATATCTTTCTGAAATAAAGTTATGGTATTTGATTTGTGCTTGCCACTTCACTTTCCAGGGAATTATACGTCTGCAAGGTAGGCCTACTGTTGCTTATGACCAACAAGGCCTTCTCTTTGCCGTGTCAATGGAAGGAGGTGTTATCAAACTATTTGATTCACGGTTGTATGATAAGGTTCTGATCTAACTTTTTATTGGGGGAAACAAACGAAAAAATAGAACATTTCTTGTTCAATATAACAGATATAACCCTTGCATTATCGCATCTGAATATGGTCCTCCGTATTCATGCAGGGCCCCTTCGACACCTTTCTGGTTGGAGATATGGCTGAGATCTGGGATATAAAATTCAGCAATGATGCTAAATCGATGCTTCTGACTACCAAAAGTAACAACATATACGTGTTAGATGCATATAATGGTGAGAAGGTTAGTTGTGGCTACGACATGTCCACTAATTTTTAAGGTTAAAGGTTTTAGGTCATGTAATAGCAATATACTTTCATTTTTGTCTCAAAATGGTCATTGTACCTTCTTATTGCCAAAATGGTTATAAAGATTTCAGCTGTTGTCATTTTGGTGACCCTAAACTGGTTAAAAAGTATATACACTATGTGGCATTTTGTGCTGATATAAATGCCGGAACGATCATTGAACTTTCAAATTCTGTTCCAGTATATTAAACATTCAAATTTTGTTCTAGTATATTGAACATTCAAATTTTGTTCGGGTATGATCACATAGCAGCAATGCTTATTCATCATAACATCTGGTGACACTATGTTTGGTAATAACTCATAACTAGAAATTACATTGGCCATTTCAGCAATTAAAAAGTATGACGACCATTTCTGGCAAAAAATGAAAGTAAGTCTTTGATATAGCAATGCTGGACCTTAGCAACTTAATTGATGTTTTAATACATTGATCGTTTATATAACTTTGTTTATTAAACTTTTTGTTTTTGCAGAAATGTGGGTTTAGTGTGGATGCTTCTCCAAACACAACAATTGAGGCCACATTTACGCCTGATGGACAATACGTGGTTTCAGGTTTGCAGTGATTTTGTGATTCTGTCCAATATGACTCTTACTCATGAGATTTGTCCATTATGCCGAAATGTTTTTAACTGGAAGTTTCACCACTCATCGCCGTTAACCAGGATACCTAAATAATCCTGAGTATGAACACATTATTGTGATCCTCCCCTTTTAACTCAATTAAATGATCTGAGATCACTAACACTAGAAAACATATGCTCGTTAGATATATAATCATATAAAGGAGCCGGTTTGTAAAACATCAAAACATATGGGTGACAAATGTAAATACAGTTAAAACGCAAAGCCATACTTGCAGCTGCAGAAAACCATTGTCTGTCATGCATTTTTTAGGAAAGAGGAAGGCATTTTGTTCTATATGTTTGGCTGTGTTGTCTTTCATTTTCTTCAGATTTGGCTGTTAAGTCGCTGAAAGGAAGGATATATAAACACATGAAAGCTCTGTAAAGTTTTATTAAAAACTATTGTTTTATTATCATTAATTCTTTCACTCATAATTCTTTCAGGCTCTGGAGATGGAACATTGAATGCTTGGAGCATCCCTACCAAGAGCAAGGTATTACTATACCATCTGTCATGTGACTGTCAACTTTTGCATCAAGTTTTCTAATCGTATATTCTGAGTTGAAAAATCGAAAATGCACCTTCCATAGTAACAAAGTTCTCAATATACATATGTACTCATTTATGTAAAATGTCAATATTGTTATTTAATTTAGATCCTTTGAAGTCCAATTAGGTAACAAGGCATTAAATGCGAAAGCGACTCAACGGCAATTGTGTGCCTTCCCTAAGAGACTAAAAGTCGAGAGACTACAAGTGCGAGTGTCTGAGTGAACTTTTCACCCTTTGTACACACGTTATGCCTAACATGAAAACCTTTTTTTTTTTTTTTTTTTTTTTTCTTTTTTTTTTTCTTTGTAAAGTAATTTAGATTCTCTGCATTTTTTGCGGTTTTCATCTCTTGTGACCTGTGTTTATATTAATTAGATTCTTTACGTAATCCGTTTGAACCATTAGAAGATAAAATATAACTGAAGCCGACACATTTACAAGAAATGTATTAAAACATCTACCTTTAAATGTGGTTCATGTACATGATATTCTACTTTGATGAATGTTATGGATATGTGCATATTTCATCTCGTTACGAGTAACTGAAATATGGTTGTAACAGGTCGCGAGTTGGACAGCCACATAGGTGTTGCTTCGTGGCTTGAAATGGGCACCTCGTCGTGTTATGTTTGCAGCTGCTTCTAAGGGGCTCTCACTTTCTGGATACCAAATGATACAAATGCAGCTGGTGCGTAGTTCTGAATATTCCAAAGATAAATTCTGAGCAACAACTATTTTCTGAGGCCTATCTCTATTTTGTTTGGCAGTGCATATCTACACATAAACTTTTACTTTGTACACATAAATTTTAGTTGTATCATCCTAGTGGTCCCACTAATTTATGTGTAAATTTATGTGTATCAAGTAAAAGTGTATGTGTAGATATCAATACCCATTTTGTTTTCTTTATATTGTACCAAATATATGAACTCTAGAGTTTTGAACCTGGATGATGCTTTTCACTTGGGTAATGCATCATTCCCAAGTCTGTCTAGTGCTGCAGAACCAGCCCAGACTGGTTTCCTGAAATTTTACAGAAATTATAAAATATGGGAGTTGGAGACGGGCTCAATTTGGTGCTCAAATTAAATTTTGTAGTCTAATTGCTAAGGTAAGATGCGATTTTCCTGTCTTTACGTGTCCTTTAATTTGTCTTTACGTGTCCTACTTTAATTTGCTTGGTAGGTTAAAGTTAAGATCTTGTAACTAGCGCTCATCTAACATGACAAAAATCATACAAGTTTCTAACCGTTTCTCCCTGCTTCTATTTTAGCAATCCGATCCGGTTTTTAGAACATATAGTCTAAACCTCAAGAATTCAAAATGACTTTTTTTTGGTGCAAAAGGTGAACCATATATTATTAAGACATAAGAAACATATAAAACTGTGGCAACAGAGATTAGACATGCCTAATCTCTGCATTTTTGATACATCACAACATACAGCTGAAACATACTAGATACACTAAAACAGAGGACTACCAAAATATCAATACCAGCCATATAATGCCACTGAATAGCAGGCAAACTATCCCAGTTTGTAAGGAACCTGCTTCTCATTATTCACCTTTAAATGCACCAAATGACCATCTAGCTACATTTCCTTCTCATCTCCCATCAATGCCATTCAACCTGCCACCACAATAGCAAAGATAGAAAGATGGAAGGCATCACTAGGAACCCATGACCTCTCCACTCAAGGGCTATACCAATCTGAGCTACATTTCCATTTACTACAATGGCTTCACTCAGTTGGGAACACACACCTTGAGTGAGTACCAACCTATCCTCCTGTGGGCAATGTATAGCATGAACCAAGTAGGTTCATCTTTCACTCCTCACTATTCCATGCTCCATACACTGCCCCTCCTTATCTCACATACCCTTCCAAGTAGGAAACCTACTTTATGGTATCTAGACTGCATCATCCCAATAGTACACTATGTCAACATTTCCTCCCAAGGCCAAATGTCAAACAATTAATGCACCATTTAGATAAGCTACCAAGATACAAGGCCATCTACTTGATTGAGATAATATGAATCTTCATTCTGCAAAGTAGTTGCAGAAGTAAAGAAAATGGACATACCATATTTTGCAGATCATATAATCATTCTTCTGCATATACTCTTGGAACTCATTCAGCAGGAAACTACATTTAGAGCATATATTGAAATAACAGTCTAATAACCATACAAAAGCATATCTTCCCCTCATGCTTAAGCTTGGCTATGAAACTGTTACAATCAATAAAACTCTAGGTACTAGCCATCTGGTATACTCCTTGATCCAAACACCCCTGAACTTTTGTTTTTAGCAAAATCACTTCTGCCAATAATGTCCAGGGAGATGTTCCATTCTTTTTGTACTTTAGCCACAGCCACAGAAGGTTTGACTTTCAAGCTTAGAAGCCTCATTTTAACTGTTTCATAGAATTGACTTAGCAGCTCATCAGTACTTCTTTGAACTCCTTTAAACAACCTCCAATTTCTTTCTTGCCAAATGTAGTAAACACTTGCAGCCAAACCAATCCTTCTGACCACACTTACAATAGAATTTACATTGTGTAATTCTACACACCATTTAATTATTTCATCCCATTCCATTCCATCACACTGCATACCCAATTTATCTTTGACTGCATTCCAAAACAGATTTGCATATTTGCACTTGAAGAATAAATGTTGACGAGAATCAATGTCTGAGTAGCACAGGGTACATACCATCATCTCATATGATCCCCAACTTCTAATTTTATCTTGTGTAGTAAGCTTATTCTGAATGGCCATCCACAAAATGAATGCATGCTTTGGTATGTTTTGAGAAAACCACACAAGCTTGCTCCATTTAACTGTCTCATCTTCCACATTTAGATCAATATAAGCCTGCTTCACAGAGAATTTACCTTCCTTACCATTTCCATTTCTCCATACTAGTTTATCACTTTCATTGTCATTAAGGAGCACATCTTGGACTTGGTACAATTCTGGATATTTACTTATCCACTCAGCAGGCCATTGACATACACCATTCCAGACAATATCCTTAACCACAACATTAGCTTCCAACCTTGCATTGTACAAGTCTCTATAAGTGATGAATGATTGTAAGATACCAATTGAACTCCAGTTGTCAAAGACCACAGATGTGTTAGCACCATTCCCCAATTTCTTAATCATAAATCTTCTAGCCTCATTTCTGATTTTTAATAAGTTTCTCCAACCCCAACTATTTGTGGCTTCCTCATTGATTTCCCAGATACTTCTCCCTTTAAGTTTCTCTGTATTGACCCACTTCACCCAAAGAGATTCTTTTTCAGAAGCTATATTCCACAAATGTTTAATAATCATTACCTTATTCCATGTACTCAGATTTTTAAGCCCCAAACCTCCTAGACATTTGGGCTTACATATATTCTTCCAAGCCACCTTAGCTTTACCTCTTGAATCAGTACTTTGGTTCCATAAGAAATCCTTGAGCAGTTTATTAATATCTTTAATGACTGTTTGGGGTAACAAGAAAACTGATGACCAATACACATGAATAGATTCCAGGATAGATGCAATCAACAACAATCTCCCTGCATAGGATAAGCACCTATTTTTCCAGTTGCATACCCTGCTTTTGATTTTATCAATAAGCACTTTACATTCTTTAACTCCCAACCTTTTAGATGATAAAGGAACTCCTAACTACTTCACTGGAAGCCTTTCAACTTTAAATGGCACCTCTCCCAGAATTAGTTCTTTTCATTATCATTTAAGTTTCCAAGTGCTCTTAGCATAATTGGGAATGAGACCAGAAATTGCACCAAAGTCAGAAATAGCCTCCCTTAAAACTCTAACAGAATTCACATCTCCATGGCAGAACATTAAAAGATCATCAGCAAAGCAAACATGGGTCAATTCCATTCTTCTACATCCAAAGTGGTATTTAAATGAGGTGCTATCTTCAACTTTTCTGTGCACAATTAGAGAAAGAATCTCCATCACCATAGTAAACAAATAAGGTGACAATGGATCACCTTGCCTCAAAACTCTACCTCCTTTAAAAAAACCACAATTCTCTCCATTCACTTTTATAGTAGAAGTAGTAGTAGTAACACATTTAATAATCCAATTTACCATCTTCTCATGAAAACCAAACCCTTTGAGAACTGCTTCTAAAAACTTCCAGTTGACTGTGTCATAGGCTTTTTGGATATCTATCTTCATGGCTATTCTCTTTGGGCCATCCTTCCTCTCATAACCTTTTAACAACTCTTGAGACAGTAAGATGTTGTCTTGAATATGCCTTTTAGGAATAAAAGCACTTTGATTCACACCAACTAGCTTTCCCAATACTCCTTTAATTCTAGTTGTTATGATTTTACTTATGCACTTGTAAATTACATTACAACATGCAATGGGTCTGAAATCAGTGACTTTACTTGGTGTTTGAATCTTAGGAATAAGAGAAATGAGAGTTGAGTTGATCTCAGTAAGCATTTTCCCATTTCCAAAGAATTCACCCACAGCCTTACAAACATCCTTCCCTACAATGTTCCATGCTCTTTTAAAAAACATAGAAGAGTACCCATCCGGCCCTGGAGCTTTATTACCATCAATCTGAAACATAGCAGCTTTTATTTCCTCATCACTAACTTCTCTAATCATGAAATTAGCTTCCTCATCAGTCAATTTGTTAGTAATCAGCTCATTAAGAATACTTAGATCAGCAACAGGAACAACTTCACCCAAAAAATTTTTAAAATGCTTCACAAACTGCTCTGCAACTTCATTACTACCATAACAATTGCCATCCGCATCACAAATTGTGCTAATTCTACTCCTATGGTTCCTGCTCTTTAACACTTTATGAAAGAAAGCATTATTTCTATCACCAACACTTAGCCACTTGATTTTATCTTTCTGAAACAAAAGCTTCTCCTCAATACTCACAGCCTCAGCATACTCCTTAAGAATATTACTTTCCTCAATTCTTAAATCTCTCAAATCAGGGTCTTTATCTATCTTTTGTTGAATACTTTTAAGCTTTTCTCTCAGCATAGCCACTTTCTCAAAAATGTTACCATCTTTCCAAGCAAGCTTCTTTAGAGGTCTTTTTAACTTTTTCATCTTCTTTACAACCTTAAACATCTCACAACCATGAATATCATCATCCCAATTATCAAGAACAGTAGGAAGAAATTCCTCTTTGTCAGCAATAAAATTAGAAAACTTAAAAGTTTTCCTTCTAACCTGAATAGCTTGAGGAATAACCAACATATTAGGACAGTGATCTGAAATGATATATGGAAGAAATATAGCATGAGCATGACTAAACTTATCAATAAATTTCTCACTGCCCATAGTTCTATCCAACTTCTTTAAGATTGCACTTTTGTTCCCAGATTTAACCTTATGAAGGTTCTTAGTCCAGGTATAAAAAAGTCCAGTGCTGGTAATATCTTCCATCTCAATTGAATTAATACACTCCTTGAACTCATTCATATCATTATTCATATAAGAACACCCCTGAGAATGTTCATTTGTGTTTAAAGTAACATTCAAGTCACCCATAAGCATCCAGGCTTCCATTCCCACAATTCTTTTATAAATCTCTAAATTTTTCCATAAAGCTCTCCTTTCACATCCTCCATTAGCAGCATAAACAAAAGTACCAAACAGTTTAGTTTTCCCATCAATAGTTTCCATTTTACATAACATAGATTGTTTGCCACAATGAACCACATCCAGACTGACATTCATATTATTCCACCCCAAGACAATTCTACAACCCTTATCACAATCTTCCATATTAGTAGTCCATTCCCAATTACCAAAAATACTATCAACCACTTTATTCAATTTCTTAGTCTTCAAGTGTGTTTCCAAAACTGCACATATACTAAGATCTTCCTCTTCAATAAAATTCCTAACCTCCCTTTGTTTATCCGAGGTACTTAAACCTCTAATATTCCAACACCCTATTTTAAAGTCTTTATGATCCATGTCAGTTCTTTTTTCCCAGTATTCCTGCATCCAAACCATTCAATTCATCTTTTTCCATACATTGTGCTATACCTTCTATCAAGTAGTTTTCAAAGGAAACCAAAGAGTTTTGAGGCAAACTTGAACAAATAAGGTTGAAACTAGTTAGTAATCACAAAATAAGCAATCTCCAAGTGCCAGTAAGTAGTTTCAAATAAGCTAGTGACAAAAAGCAATTTAAGCTAAGTTTATCAGTTAAATGAGAAATCACTAAAACTCTTTGATAACTACAAAAACTAAACTAAGACATGAATAATTGGCTAATAGAAACTTGAATAAGCAGAAACAAACAATGAATAAGCACTAAATAAGCAGATGACAATAAGCAGTTTCAAATAAGCTAAATGTAAAATTTGACTTACAAACAAAGGCAATGGTTTAACATCCAAATCACTCTCTAAACAATCCTAATGCTCCCCAAGAGCTCTAAACCAAGCCTCCACAGCTTCTTCTTCTCTTTTTCTTCTTCTTCTTCTTCTTCTTCTTTTTTTTTTCACTAATTATTTTGTATTTTTGATTATTTAACTAAAGCTTGTTTAAATAACTTCTGAGCTTGTAAAAGTTCATATTAGACTTAAATTGGACTTATGAAACAAGTAACATTTCTTAACACATTCAAGCTAAAGATGAGATTTTCACTAAAAATGGTAGAATCTGAATTCAACAATAGAACCTGGAATTAACTGATTAGAAACTTGCAAATAACAATATTAAACTGATATTACATTCTTAAAACTGAGTTTACAAGTTTGGAAAGGAAATTACACTAAAAAATGATAAGCTACACTACACTACGACTACTATTAGCTACTAACTCTTTCTCTCTTCTTTCTTTTTCACTTATATAGACCAGTGTGAGTTTCTCTTTCATTCCCATCAATAATAATGGCCGTTGGATGAGTGAGAGCAATCCTAGCCTTCAATTCAGTTTTGGCGGGAAAAATTTATTTTGGCAGTTAGGGGTAACTTGGAGGGATTTGTGGTCATTAAATGTGGTTTGGATGGTTGTGGAGGCCAAGGGGAACAAGGTATGGGTGATTGGCAGAGTTGGAGTGTGAGGTGAGTTTTGCAGGTGCAAGTGGTGTGGGAGGGAGGAGAAGGTTGACTGGGTTTGACCATGGGGAAGAGATAAATAACGGGGGTTTATATTTTTATTTTGGGCTGTGGTAAACGTTGGGCCAGGGGTAGGGTTGGGCTGGTGGGTGTTTGTTTTGGTTACTAATAACAAAGGGGCCCCCGTTTGGTTTGTAAATTAATCACAAGGACCAATTTTGTAACATTCTGAAATTTAGGGACCATAGTTGTCATTTTTCCAAACTCCTCCCAAGGACCATTATTGCCACTTCTTGATTCCACAAAGACCTTTGTTGTTCATTTTCCAAAATAAAATCATCCGGGGACTAAATCTGCCAAAATTCAAAGTTGAGGGGCCATTCTTGCCATTTGATAAAAAGTTTCATTCAAGGACCAGTTTTGACAATTTTGAATAATACAGGGACCTTGAATGATAATTTTCCACATTTTGAATACCAGGGACTATTTTTGCCAATTTATGAAAGTTCAGGGGCTGAAACTGCCAATTATGCAAACTTTTTTCGTTTTTCACCTGTTTTTACTCATTTTGCATCTGAAACATATAAAACACAATTTTGGGATATTTTCAGCATTTTGATGCATTTTTGAGTGTTTTTAAATGTTTTGCAGCTCAGATTTGACCAAAAATGATGAGTGTTTGAGCACTCATCAATTTGCATATTTGCACTTGAAGAATAAATGTTGATGAGAATCAATGTCTGAGTAGCACAGGGTACATACCATCATCTCATATGTTCCCCAACTTCTAATTTTATCTTGTGTAGTAAGCTTATTCTGAATGGCCATCCACAAAATGAATGCATGCTTTGGTATGTTTTGAGAAAACCACACAAGCTTGCTCCATTTAACTATCTCATCTTCCACATTTAGATCAATATAAGCCTGCTTCACAGAGAATTTACCTTCCTTACCATTTCCATTTCTCCATACTAGTTTATCACTTTCATTGTCATTAAGGAGCACATCTTGGACTTGGGACAATTCTGGACATTTACTTATCCACTCAGCAGGCCATTGACATACACCATTCCAGACAATAACCTTAACCACAACATTAGCTTCCAACCTTGCATTGTACAAGTCTCTATAAGTGATGAATGATTGTAAGATACCAATTGAACTCCAGTTGTCAAAGACCACAGATGTGTTAGCACCATTCCCCAATTTCTTAATCATAAATCTTCTAGCCTCATTTCTGATTTTTAATAAGTTTCTCCAACCCCAACTATCTGTGGCTTCCTCATTGATTTCCCAGATACTTCTCCCTTTAAGTTTCTCTGTATTGACCCACTTCACCCAAAGAGATTCTTTTTCAGAAGCTATATTCCACAAATGTTTAATAATCATTACCTTATTCCATGTACTCAGATTTTTAAGCCCCAAACCTCCTAGACATTTGGGCTTACATATTCTTCCAAGCCACCTTAGCTTTACCTCTTGAATCAGTACTATGGTTCCATAAGAAATCCTTGAGCAGTTTATTAATATCTTTAATGACTGTTTGGGGTAACAAGAAAACTGATGACCAATACACATGAATAGATTCCAGGATAGATGCAATCAACAACAATCTCCCTGCATAGGATAAGCACCTATTTTTCCAGTTGCATACCCTGCTTTTGATTTTATCAATAAGCACTTTGCATTCTTTAAATCCCAACCTTTTAGATGATAAAGGAACTCCTAAGTACTTCACTGGAAGCCTTTCAACTTTAAATGGCACCTCTCCCAGAATTAGGTTCTTTTCATCATCATTTAAGTTTCCAAAAATGATTGTGCTCTTAGCATAATTGGGAATGAGACCAGAAATTGCACCAAAGTCAGAAATAGCCTCCCTTAAAACTCTAACAGAATTCACATCTCCATGGCAGAACATTAAAAGATCATCAGCAAACCAAACATGGGTCAATTCCATTCTTCTACATCCAAAGTGGTATTTAAATGAGGTGCTATCTTCAACTTTTCTGTGCACAATTAGAGAAAGAATCTCCATCACCAGAGTAAACAAATAAGGTGACAATGGATCACCTTGCCTCAAACCTCTACCTCCTTTAAAAAAACCACAATTCTCTCCATTCACTTTTATAGTAAAAGTAGTAGTAGTAACACATTTAATAATCCAATTTACCATCTTCTCATGAAAACCAAACCCTTTGAGAACTGCTTCTAAAAACTTCCAGTTGACTGTGTCATAGGCTTTTTGGATATCTATCTTCATGGCTATTCTCTTTGGGCCATCCTTCCTCTCATAACCTTTTAATAACTCTTGAGACAGTAAGATGTTGTCTTGAATATGCCTTTTAGGAATAAAAGCACTTTGATTCACACCAACTAGCTTTCCCAATACTCCTTTAATTCTAGTTGTTATGATTTTACTTATGCACTTGTAAATTACATTACAACATGCAATGGGTCTGAAATCAGTGACTTTACTTGGTGTTTGAATCTTAGGAATAAGAGAAATGAGATTTGAGTTGATCTCAGTAAGCATTTTCCCATTTCCAAAGAATTCACCCACAGCCTTACAAACATCCTTCCCTACAATGTTCCATGCTCTTTTAAAAAACACAGAAGAGTACCCATCCGGCCCTGGAGCTTTATTACCATCAATCTGAAACATAGCAGCTTTTATTTCCTCATCACTAACTTCTCTAATCATGAAATTAGCTTCCTCATCAGTCAATTTGTTAGTAATCAGCTCATTAAGAATACTTAGATCAGCAACAGGAACAACTTCTCCCAAAAAATTTTTAAAATGCTTCACAAACTGCTCTGCAACTTCATTACTACCATAACAATTGCCATCCGCATCACAAATTGTGCTAATTCCACTCCTATGGTTCCTGCTCTTTAACACTTTATGAAAGAAAGCATTATTTCTATCACCAACACTTAGCCACTTGATTTTAGCTTTCTGAAACAAAAGCTTCTCCTCAATACTCACAGCCTCAGCATACTCCTTAAGAATATTACTTTCCTCAATTCTTAAATCTCTCAAATCAGGGTCTTTATCTATCTTTTGTTGAATACTTTTAAGCTTTTCTCTCAGCATAGCCACTTTCCAAGCAAGCTTCTTTAGAGGTCTTTTTAACTTTTTCATCTTCTTTACAACCTTAAACATCTCACAACCATGAATATCATCATCCCAATTATCAAGAACAGTAGGAAGAAATTCCTCTTTGTCAGCAACAAAATTAGAAAACTTAAAAGTTTTCCTTCTAACCTGAATAGCTTGAGGAATAACCAACATATTAGGACAGTGATCTGAAATGAGATATGGAAGAAATATAGCATGAGCATGACTAAACTTATCAATAAATTTCTCACTGCCCATAGTTCTATCCAACTTCTTTAAGATTGCACTTTTGTTCCGAGATTTAACCTTATGAAGGTTCTTAGTCCAGGTATAAAAAAGTCCAGTGCTGGTAATATCTTCCATCTCAATTGAATTAATACACTCCTTGAACTCATTCATATCATTATTCATATAAGAACACCCCTGAGAATGTTCATTTGTGTTTAAAGTAACATTCAAGTCACCCATAAGCATACAGGCTTCCATTCCCACAATTCTTTTATAAATCTCTAAATTTTTCCATAAATATCTCCTTTCACATCCTCCATTAGCAGCATAAACAAAAGTACCAAACAGTTTAGTTTTCCCATCAATAGTTTCCATTTTACATAACATAGATTGTTTGCCACAATGAACCACATCCAGACTGACATTCATATTATTCCACCCCAAGACAATTCTACAACCCTTATCACAATGTTCCATATTAGTAGTCCATTCCCAATTACCAAAAATACTATCAACCACTTTATTCAATTTCTTAGTCTTCAAGTGTGTTTCCAAAACTGCACATATACTAAGATCTTCCTCTTCAATAAAATCCCTAACCTCCCTTTGTTTATCCGAGGTACTTAAACCTCTAATATTCCAACACCCTATTTTAAAGTCTTTATGATCCATGTCAGTTCTTTTTGCCCAGTATTCCTGCATCCAAACCATTCAATTCATCTTTTTCCATACATTGTGCTATACCTGACTTGTCAACCATAACATCATTCTCCTCTATCACACTACTTCCCTCCCCTGTTTCCATTAAATGCTTTTTCCTTTGCTTATAATAGGCTATCATATCCAGATTCCAATTGTTCTTTTCCTCATCAGTTAACTCCTTTTTTTGTCTTAAAAACTCCTCCACAATCTCTCTGTTTCTTGTCTAAACTAATTCAGTTTGTTCATTCTCATCATACATTTCTAGAACAGAATACTTATTAGCTGACTTTTTTAACTCTGCTAACAATTCTCCTTGAACATGCCATGCTTTTTTAGGAGACTGTTGTTTCTCTTTATTCTTCTCTTTCATTCCATTCACATTCACATTAGTGTTCTCTTTACCCTTCTCCTTCATCCCATCCCTATTCACATTAGAGTTCTCTGTCTTCTTGTAGTTTACACCAGTAACAGTAGGTTTGGGTTTATAAGCATATTGTTCAACTGGTTTAGGCTGCACTTTCTTACCATTCACATGAGTCTGAAACTGTTGCCTTCTACCATCACCCTTTACCCCATTTTTCTTATATCTCACTTCCTCAAACCCATCATTCATACTTTTTCCATTATTACCATTAACATCCTTAGTTTTAGCATTAACATCAACCTGGTTCTTATTACCACATGTTTGATCAGTATGCCCAAAAATACAACAATTAGCACACCTAGGAGGATACCAATCAAACTCAACCTTCACCTTTTTTTCTACAGATTTCCTCCTTTAGTCCATTTCTATACACAACCTCAATCCATTCAGGTATTTCTTTTGTTGCAGACATCTCAACTAAAACTCTAGCAAACCCCATTCTTCCTACACCCATTTGACACATTCTAGCTGTTTCATTATCCATAACCAAAGGTTTACCAACTCTACTTGCCAAAGCACTTATCCCCTTAAGAGTCCATGCCTCAATAGGAATTCCACACATTTTAATCCAAATAGGCAACTTCACCATATCCTGTTTATCCATGCACAAACTAATGTCCCATTTCTGAACAATTAATGGTTTGTTCTTAACCATCCATGGTCCATTACTGGCAACAAATTCTAATCCTTCATCCCTAGAGAACTTCATGTAGTAGACACCATTACAAACATCGACAATATCTTTGAAACCATGTCTACCCCACATTCTACTTAGATTGTATCTTAATTCATGCACAGACATATTATCACCAACAAAGTACCCACACAAAGTTTTATCCCATTTCCTACTACCTTCATTAATCAATATTTCATCAAAAACCACAACCTCAGTCCCATNGCATTGCCTCCTCATCTTGAATACGCTTTTTTAGAAGGAACCGACAAACTTCCCGTCATTATTTCCAAACACCTTCAAGATGAGGAGAAGAATCGTCTCGTCGACATGCTCAAAAAGCACAAAAATGCCATCGCATGGCGTATTTCTGACATCAAAGGCATAGATCCTCGTTTTTGCACCCACAAGATTTTACTTGAAAACGATGCCAAGCCGTCCATCCAACAACAAAGACGAGTTAACCCAAAAATCCATGATGTGATCAAGAATGAAGTAATCAAATTACTCGACGCTGGAATGATTTACCCAATTTCCGATAGCTCATGGGTTAGCCCGGTCCATTGTGTGCCAAAGAAGGGTGGTATGACTATCGTTACGAATGATGATGATGAGCTTATTCCCACACGTCTCGTAACCGGTTGGAGAGTGTGCATCGACTATCGAAAGCTCAATGAAGCAACTCGAAAGGACCATTTTCCGCTTCCTTTCATGGATCAAATGATAGAACGACTTGCAGGAAATGAGTTTTATTGTTTTCTTGATGGTTTTTCTGGCTATTTTCAAATTCCCATTGATCCTCCCGATCAGGAGAAAACCACTTTCACTTGTCCCTACGGAACGTTTGCCTATCGACGTATGCCCTTCGGCTTATGCAATGCCCCAGGCACGTTCCAGAGATGTATGACCGCCATTTTTCAAAACATGATCGGGAAGACAATGGAGGTTTTTATGGATGATTTTTCTGTGTATGGTGATTCATTTTCGTCTTGTCTCTCCCATTTAGAACAAATGCTCCAAAGGTGTGAAGACACTAACCTAGTTCTGAATTGGGAGAAGTGTCACTTTATGGTTAAAGAGGGTATAGTCCTCGGCCATAAAATCTCAAAAGCCGGGATTGAGGTGGACCGTGCCAAAGTCGATGTTATCGCAAAATTACCTCATCCCACGACCGTCAAGGGAATTCGAAGTTTCCTCGGTCATGCTGGCTTTTATAGACGTTTCATACAAGACTTTTCCAAAATAGCCCGACCATTGACTCACCTTTTAGAGAAGGAAGCCCCGTTCATCTTCACCAATGAGTGCATTGAAGCATTTAATACCCTTAAGAAGAAGTTGACGGAGGCTCCTATTTTAGTTGCCCCCGATTGGGATTTACCCTTTGAATTAATGTGTGATGCTAGTGATTATGCAATTAGGGCAGTCCTGGGGCAACGAAAGGACAAATATTTTCGGCCTATACACTATGCAAGCAAAACCATGAATAGTGCTCAGTTTCATTACACCACAACTGAAAAAGAGATGTTGGCCGTCATTTATGCTTTTGAAAAATTTCGACCATATCTTCTTTTAAAGAAATGCATAGTGTATACGGACCATTCAGCCTTAAAATATTTGATGACCAAGCCTGATGCCAAACCAAGACTTATGCGCTGGGTTCTCCTTTTACAAGAGTTTAAGTTGAAGTTAGAGATAAAAAAGGCTCAGAGAACCTAGCTGCTGACCATTTGTCCCGTCTTGAAAACCCTCACCAAGGCGTGCTCGAGAAAAAGGATATTGATGACTCATTTCCTCTCGAAGCCCTTGGGAGCGTGTCACTTGGTGATTCTAGTACCCCATGGTTTGCCGATTTTGCAAACTACCATGCGGGGAATTTTATAAGGAAAGGAATGTCGACCCAGGCCAAAAGGAAATTTTTCAAAGATGTTAAACATTATTTTTGGGAAGACCCTTATTTGTTCAAAATTTGTGC
>LBNU01014192.1:21537-40129 GCA_014162995.1 Artemisia annua | reverse complement strand
AAAATGTCAATTTCCCGGTTTGCTCCTAAAGTCGATGAGAAAAAGGATTTGACAAAACCAGTCACTCCACAACCCTTGCCCAAACAAAAAGAAATTGAAAAGATTGTTGAAAAACAAAAAATGGTTGTTGAAAGAAACACAAATGTGCTTACTTCTGGCCCTTCTAGGAATAGTACACCAAATGTGACCCCAAAAACCGTTAAGGAATCTGTTGGTTCTAACGACATGGTCCACAAACAACATCTAGAAGAAGCTAGGAAAAAGGCACAACTTCGAAAAGACGGAATTTTAGGTACAAAACCTAGTGTGATGAATTCTACAAGATTCCACAGCACTGCTAGTAGTAGTAAACCTTTACCTAGGAACAATGAACAAAAGACTAGGGATTGGCCTACATCTAAGAGTAGTTGTGAAAAAGAAAATGCTATGCACGTAGAAAACAACACTAGAAATTTTGAGTCTTTTTCGAACAAAAAGGAATTTCCAAATGACTGTAGTGACAAAGTTAAGGTTGTTGTTTTAAACAAAAATGTCGAATTTGTCTGTCCTACATGTCTAAAATGTGTTTTTTCAGCTAATCACAATGCATGTATTGCACAATTTCTCAAGAAAGGAAAATCAAGTGTCAAGGCACAATCCACTAAGACAACCCCCGTTGAGAACAAGAAAAAAGATAAGAAACCTAATAGGTGGACATCTACAGGATGTAGTTTTTCAAAAACTGAGACTTCCGCTGCATCTGATAAGAAAACTACGCCTAGATCTTACCTTAGGTGGATTCCTACGGGAAAAGTTTTTAAAACAGTTGGTCTTAGATGGATTCCCACAGGAAAGATTTTTGATAGTTGCACCAAGACAAATAATAGTGATAATCATCGGGATAAGGAAGTAGAAACCACTACAACCGCTGATAGTGAACACCCTCAATGTGAGGAAACATGTACTTCTAACACTGTTATTTGTGCAAACTCTTCTTCTGTGGATGCAGGTACATGTGAAAGTGATGAGGGTTCATACACCCAATGTGGAAAAGAAGAATTTTATGCCAACTTCGCATGTGGAAATCCTTTTCTAACTCCACTCTTATCTCCACTTTTACTTGTTCAAACTTAATTTTTCTTTCCTCTATTCTTCTTTGTAAATATTTTTGAAAAACAAAATACAAAATTTGAAAAACCAACAAAAAGAAAATACAAAAATAGATAATTTCAAAAATACAAAAACAATATAAAACCAAAAAATCCAAAAATATTCTTCTCACGACATGTCTCTCGTATAATCGATATTATGTACGTTTCTAGAAATGTTATTCAAAAATAGCACGGATATGTACATATGCTTGAGCGGGAGTTCATTTAAAATGTTTTCTAAAACATGTCGTTTCTCAAATTTTTCTTCACAATGGCTTTCGTATACTTCAGTACGAAACCCGGTCTTCAAAAGAAAGGAAAGTGCTTAATTAAAAACAAAGGTTTCAAAAACTTTTTAAGCACTTAGCCTCAAAACAAAATGACTTGTGTACATTTCAGTACATAACTCGTATTTCAAAGAAAAAACTCCCTCTAAAACCCTTCAAATTGATTTTAAACTTTATGTTTAAACAATATGCTTTCTTTAAGGGGGAGTATAAAAAGAAAAAGAAAATGTTCCAAATTTCATGCGAAAAAGTCCGTCTATCTCTCCAAATGCTTTGTATTTAATCAATTGATAGCAAAAATATCATGATATGCTATTTTTGAGGGGGAGAAGACGTGATTAAATGTGATCAAAAATGTTCAAAAGTTGTGGCAGAATCTCGAGCTCGTAAGTAAAGACATAAAAGTCTTATACTAGACTCAGAATTGACTCTCGAATTGACGAAACAAAATGTTAGTATTCGAAAGGATTTATCCAAGTAGAAAAGTACCATTTCGAGAAACTCTTAATTAGATGTTTACCATGACGGGTCTAACTTCCTTTTTAGGAATGTTAACAACATCAAGTTAGTTATTAGGGCTAGTTGTCACCTAAAAGCTGATAATGGATCCCTTTAACTAAGCAACGTAAACGTGTCCCTCGGGTATATGTCTATTAAGAGTGGATCAATTCAAAAAGTGCCAACTCTACCCAACATGTGCAAATTTATCTTAACATATCATGAGCACATGTGAAGGGGGAGTATTTCAAAAGTGCAAAACTCTCAATGTGTTAACAAAAATGTGTTTTATGATCATAAACACTTTGAGAGATTTTCAAGCAAATGGTTTATGGCAACAATAGGATAGTCATGGTGATATAAGGTGACTAAGGTTAGGAAAAACCGTCCTATGATCCGCCAGAACCGGAGGGATCTACCCAAGGACAATTCCAATAGATAGAATTAGAAGTCCTTAGGTATGATTAAAAGAAGGAGTAAAGAATGAAAGGGAAAGAAGGGGTTGAAGAATTAAAAAGAAATGAAATGAGAAAGGGTGAAAAGAAATGAGCCCTCCATATATTCAACCATAGGTCAGACACCGGGTTCAATTCATTTGCTACTGATTGTTACTAAGGTGACATCGGTATTGAAGACAAGACGTCATGGACCCAGTGACGCACTGCACTTAAACCTTCTAGCCACTCGGGTATCTCTCAAAAGATACTTGTTTCATTCTCACGGAGAACCCTGCATAATCTATTGACCACTCATTCCGAGTGTGTTGATATTGAAAAGGAGGTACTCTGCTCCATTCCTCCGACGACTAAATGTGCACTTATTGAGTCTAGAGCCAAGAGATTCATCAAAAGATCTCATAGGAACACACGATATTATTACACTGGTTGTTCTACATCAATGGATGCCAGATGTAAACTTTAGAGTCCTACGCAGGTCTTAGCAATCTGCCAGAACGTTTATGAGAGAATTTACTTATGTATTTCTCAATGATTGAACGGAAATTCCTGCCAGAGTCAACATCAAACAGCCCTGACAGCAGGTCACTTCGGTAATCTCTTGTGGGTTACGCTTAGTGTTTTTGGTGGATTCCAAACGGTCTACAGTCGTGGGGTGATCTCCAGCGACTCACCTAATCGTTGGTGTACTTCGGTATGTCTGTGTAAGCTCTTTCGAGGGTATCCAATTAGGAACGGCCATGGTAAGGGTTGGAGAAAGTCTTCACAATATGCTGTTGACGATCTCTAATTCCGAACCTGTAAGTACCGGATGTTTTATTGCTAACTGTTTTATGCAGGTACAACCACCACACTAGCTTCCACATGCTCATACATACATCTCAAAGTCAAAGGAAAGTTCTCACTAAGATCAAAGGAAAGCAACAGTCAAAGAAAGATTTTACATTGTGTGAAAGAATCTACAAAGTTAAGCGACAAAGATCAAAGTGAAAGAACGGCGACAACAAATGAATGTATGACAAAGGCTTAAGGTGNGCTTAGTGTTCACGGTGGATTCAAACGGTCTACAGTCGTGGGGTGATCTCCAGCGACTCACCTAATCGTGGGTGTACTTCGGTATGTCTGTGTAAGCTCTTTCGGGGGTATCCGATTAGGAACGGCCATGGTAAGGATTAGAAGGAATCTTTACACTATGCTGTTGACGATCTCTAATTCCGAACCTGTAAGTACCGGATGTTTTATTGCTAACTGTTTTATGCAGGTACAACCACCACACTAACTTTCACATGCTCATACATACATCTCAAAGTCAAGGAAAGTTCTCACAAAGATCAAAGGATAGCAACAGTCAAAGAAAGATTTTACATTATGTGAAAGAATCTACAAAGTTAAGCGACAAAGATCAAAGTGAAAGAACGGCGACAACAAATGAATGTATGACATAGGCTTAAGGTGTATGAGCATGTTGGAAAGGCGATTAACCTACAAAGACGAAGCTGTGACGAAAGGCAGATGAATCAACCACAACAAAGAACAAATAACAAAGAAAAGTCATGTATCAAAGATCACAAAGCATGAAGGAACAAAGACTAAAGACTATTCTACAACGACACACAAAGTTCAACAACAAAGATGACAAAGACCAAATCACATGGAGCATCATTCGAACGACCATCCCTTAGGGGGAGATTGTTAGCATTTAAATTTTATAGAAAAAGTGATGGTCGGTCTCATATGTAATATAGTGTGTCGTGTAGGTAGAATTAGTCATTGGGCCTTGGACTAGTTAAGCTAATATGTTATAAGTTAAGACTTAAGTATAAAACCAAGTCCAAGCCCAAGCCCATCAAAGCCTTTAGGGCATCCACGAATTGTACTATATATACACCTCAAACTCTCATTTGAGGTGTGTGCTTGTATGTGTTTTATGTGTGTTTTTTTTAATATAAGTTCTATTTCATACGCCTCATTTTATACATCAAGTCACCATCTTTCTCATCTCTTTTCTACATATTATACGTGTGTGTGATTGATAAAGTTGTGTTCTTTACGTGTTAACACTTCCTATGACGACACGTTTAGTATCTTATCATGGCCTCCTTAATGGTCACTTATGCATTAAAAACAACCAATAACATCGGTGTACACAGCCAAACGTTTCTCAAGACGTTCAAGCCGGTTACCATATAGGAGGTCGACCAGTTTTCTCGAGCCTAACGTGAAATCAATCACCCAATTTAATACAATCAAACAAACCAACAATCAATAATTAATAGCTAGATTTCATTAGATCTAAACAAACACTAAAAAACCTAAGCTAGCATGTTAAAAGAAAGACAAGCGTAAAAGATAATAAAACAACACATAGACATATTGAATGATTAAAAGATTAACTTATCTTCAATAAAACATGGATGAAAGAAGGGTATGAAACCCTTACAATGGCTGTAAAATTCGGCTAGGGTTTGTTGCACAAAATTCCACAATTTGAATGAAAAAATCTAAATCTATATATAGAGTTACAAGGGTGACGGCGTCAGGTTATGGGTCCTGACGCCATCATCTCGCCGTCCTTAGGGTTTCTTGTCGCCCAATCCAGCTTCTTGACGCCGTCTCTTGTGATTGTCTTGTGGGCCGTCTCTCTTTGTGGTAACACGTGACTGCCTACATGAAATATAACGTGACGCCGTCACGTGTAATTTCACATAAGGTTGTCTAGAGCGTCAAGTGCAATAGTTATCCTCCTCTTGATTCATCAAATGACGGCGTTACCTTGTGACATCTGACGCCGTCAGGTACTGTTTCCAGCATGGTTTCTTGAATTTGTCGTTTCCTTCACTTTTAACTCCAAAAACGTCCAAAATGCTCTATTTTCCAGAATTCTCGTCCAAAGTACCTAAAATGACAAAAGGAACGATTTGAGGTAATATTTGACCATAATATCATGATTTAGGGCTTAAATGACCCCCTAAAAGCGTAACAAATATTTCCTTATCAAATACCCTTACACTTGAGATTTGCTTGTCCTCAACCAAATGAGCTTTCATACCAATCAAAATACAAGTTAGGGGTCATTTAACATTAATATAAAAGTAATTACAACAAATGATCGTTCTACCTTAATCAAAATAAGCACGGAAATTATACAATAGCACCTCACATTTAGTGTTTGGATACTCTCATCTCTCGGGTGTTATAAATCTATATATCACAAATGGAAATAGAAAAATATCACTCACTACCTGTCATAGCACATAGATTACCATAGGCTTGGGAAAGGATAAAAACCTCCACCACTTTGTAAGCACCTAGGAAAACTATCAAAGAGGGCTTTTAAAGGGTTATAATATTAGGTGTAGAGATATGGAAAACACGGTTTATTGGATAAGGGATATTTAACTGGTGGCAAGTCAATTGTCTTGGTTAATTACATGTAAAATGTGGCGTTGCTAAGCCAAGACTCGACTCAACTTGAGCTAACTACAAAATAACATGAACATAAATAAAATAAAAGGAACGAGATGGTAGTCCGTATGTTTTTTTCACTTGTCTTTTTCCATTTTTTTTTCGTTTTTTCTTGTTTCTAGATTTTTGTGTGTGTGTGTGCGCGCGCGCGCGCGCGTGCATACATTCTTGCCCTACCATCCAAAATAATACACCAAGGTGGCTCGTTCTCCACTTACACTTGAACTTTTACATAAATCAAAATAAAGATTTGAATCAAGATAATCGAAACGTTTGGAGTACTTTAAAACATTAACACACATATGATGGTAATAAATGATGTTCTTCCCTATTTCTCCATTACACTAGTACTTTACCCATAAGTCCCAATCGTCCCAAAACAATATGTACAAGATATGACTCGACTTAGCAACCATATAACCAATTAGACAATTAACAAAGGGTTTAAACAAACAACAATATTGCACTAAAGATGAGTGCATACAAGGAAGGCTAAGACGATTTGGGTGTACATTTGGGGGTGGATTGTAAACAAACTCTTCCTTTATGTAAAATGCTTAAACTCTGAGGGGTGTACTAGGGGTATCGTGTACTAAAAATGAGTACATCGCAAAGGTGTGAGAGAATTACTTGACCAATGAAGTCAAAGTAATTACAAAAATAGGTGTAAAAACATGGGTTATCCTAATGCCTCTTATCATGTAATAAATCCTAACTACACGAATGTAGTCTCACTTGTGGTCTCGGGATGCATCGCTAATGCAAGTTCTAGAATCTAAATACTACCGGTACCCTCACAAGCACTAATAATGAATGCTTTTCCTAACAAATATAGGGGCGAACCTCACATATTTGGGGTGGAAAGTTTTGAGTGGTACGGTTTTTGTGCTAGTCATATAACTCCTATCCATGAGACGCTTATTAAGACTAAAGTTTCACTCCTAAATGTCGAAAAAAAAAAATTTAATTTGATGCTAAAATTACCCTAACAGATATTTCTCTTAGTTTTATTACACATATACTATTAAACAAAACAAAAATCAAGTGCAATTGTAGTTTCTAAGGTATCCTCATTTACCCCCTTTACACTTAAGTTGAATATTGTCCCTAATGTTCTTAAAAAGTAATAAAGTAAAGATAAATGAAAATTGAAATAAATACTCCCCTGATTAGCTCGGTGTGAATGATGTGGTAACGAGGCTAAATCCTCCTCCAAGAAAATGAGCATGCAAAGCTTCACTCCTGAAATGTAATCATCTTCTTATCCAATGTAACCTGTTAAACAACTAAAAAAAGCAACACGAAAACCTTGCATAAAATCGGCGGTAAACTCTACATAAAAGTAAATCTTAGAAAGCTAGTAAAGATGTAATGCTTGTGGAATGAATATTTGCAGATTCCCGGAGTTTATAAATTATAGATTTTATGAAACTTTACAATTCCAGCAGAAAAACAAAACCTGGAAAATATTCAGAAAATTACATCTGACGTCATCAGGTTGTAACCCCTAACGCTGTCAGAAATGATCTGACAGAATTCTTTATATTTTGTGATGCGTGGCTAGCAACACATTTTAAATTTATAGAAACAAGAATTACTGGTTAACTAGGAACACATACGAGTAAGTATACTCGTCCGTCATAGTAAAGGGATTGGTAGGTCAAGGTCGTCCCAAGAGACTTGGTTGTACTCAACTGTTGTTTGATTGTTTAAGCAAGTAACAAGTTGATGGTTATGATTCTCACTGATCAAACCAACAAGAAAAGCGATATGGAAATCATGATGTAAACACACAAAGAACATACTTGTATGGACAAATGATCACAATTAAGGATACTAGGATGTTTAGTTTGGAAAAAATATTACCATTGGTAATCCTTTCGACCAATAGAACCAATTATAATAGTCTAGTGTGTTATAGATCAAAGGCCAAAAATGCTTTTTACTACCCCGAATTTGATTAAGTGGGACTCCTACTACCCTAAACTATTATTGGTACCTTATAGTACCTGATATTTGGTTATTTGGTTCATATACTACCCTAGTCCTAATTAATATTGCCACATGACTTTCACATGTCATACTACCGTTAGTTTTTAACGGAGGAAATTGGATGTAAAATTTAGATAGTGACATTTGTTCCTTACTTTTTTCGACAATTTTTTTCTTGTATGTTTTCGAAGATTATTACCCACTTCTTCAATATTGATCCTGGAATGGATTATTACTTTTGAAAAGGTGTTCGCATAATTTTTTTATTATTACAAATACTAAAGTGGCACCATGAAAAAACATTTGGTCAAAAAAAATTTTTTTTTTTGTCAAATTAAATTTGCACCATAAAGAATGAAAATAACACAAAAATATTAATGGAGGTTGCATATACAAAAAATAGACTTTTCATGGAAAAAAAATTATACAAATGACCTAAAATTGAGTGTATCCCATGCCACACCTGACTCCAAGTAGTATGTCCATGAGTATGACCTAAAATTGAGTGTAACTCGTGTCACATCTAACAACCAACAAAGTATACTATTACAACACTTAATAATAATAATAATAATAATAATAATAATAATAATAATAATAATAATAATAATAATAATAATAATAATAATAATAATAAAAACAATTCACAAGGTTTTGACAAATTTCAATCCTAACGAACACAATGTGCTAATTTTCCTATTTTCAATAAAGGTGCCTCTTTTTAGTATACGTAACCTCTATTAATATTTTTGTGTTATTTTCATTCTTTATGGTGCAAATTTAATTTGACAAAAATTTTTTTTTGACCAAATGTTTTTTTATGGTGCCACTTTAGTACATAAGATAATAATCCGTCAATATTGAAGAAGTGTGTAATAATCTTTAAAGGCATACAAGAAAAAAATTGTTGAAAAAAGTATGGAATAAATGTCACTAGCTAAATTTCACATCAAATTTTCTCCGTTAAAAACTAATGGTAGTATGACATGTGAAAGTCATGTGACTATATTAATTAAGGCTAGGGTAGTATATGAACCAAATAACCAAATATGAGGTACTATAAGGTACCAATAATACTTTGGGGTAGTAGGAGTTTCAGTTGATCAATTCGGGGTAGTAATAAGCATTTTGGCCTAAATCAAATGTACATAAGTCTCACTCGAATGGTCATGTCATGAGGCTTATGCCTAAACCAACAAAAAACAAACAGTTCTTTCGACCCATAAACTTTGATGTCATTAATTTGTAAAGTTCCATTTACTTGAAAGATGATGAGAACACTTATTCAAAAGACTCCTTTCGACCTTTAATCTTTATTAAACTTTCACTTGTTATGTTTATTAATTCACTTGCACAATCGTCACAATGTAAACGATCAAAATCATTCGTCGACTAATGAATTGAAACTAATCACTATTGAGAATTCTTTCGGCCTCTAAGGTTGAAAAAGGCCTTATATGGTCTAAAGCAGGCACCACGTGCTTGGAATGCTAGAATAGACAAGTAGCTCCAAGGACATGCTTAAACTAAATGCCTGAGTGAATATGCACTTTACGTGAAATTTGAAAGTGGAAGTATACTCCTCGTCTGCTTGTACGTGGATGACTTGATCTTTACAGGAAACTCTCAGAGTAAGATTGATGAGCTCAAGGAGTCTTGGAGAGTTCGAGATTACGAGTAATGTCTTATTATCTTGGGATTGAGGTGAAGAGAAGAATGAAGGAATTTTCATAAGTCAAGAACGATATGCCAAGGAGGTATTAAAGAGGTTCGACATGGATAAGTGTAATTCTGTTGGCACCCCCATAGAACATAAGGCAAAGCCTTCTAAGCATGAGGAAGGAGAAGCGGTAGACTCAACTCTATTCAAGAGTCTCATTGGAAAATTGCGCTATTTGACATATACAAGACCCGACATACTTTTGCGGTTGGAATGATTAGTTGTTTCATGGAAGAACCTACAATAAAACATTTGGAGATAGCAATGAGGATCCTCCGTTACATCAAAGGTACAGTAGACTATGGTATGTTTTCTTTAACAAGTGAAGAGTTCAAGCTGGGTGGATATAGCAACAGTGACAGGGCTGGAAATAAAAACGATGAAAGAATTACAACATGATTCTTATTCTTCCTGGGTAACAATGCCTTTACATGGTCTTTTAAAAAGCAGCCTATTATTAACCTATCCAGTTGTGAAGCAGAGTATGTAGCTACAACATCATGTATATGTCATGCAATTTGGCTCAGAAGTAAGCTAAAGGAGCTAAACATGGAGCAAGAAGATGCGACTGAGATCTATGTGGACAACAAGTTGACAATCGACTTAGCAAAAAATCCAGTCTACCATGATCAAAGTAAGCATATCAACACTCGTTATCACTTTATTCGAGAATGAAATACAAGGAACAATGTCCGAGTGATACATACGAGGTCTGAATATCAAATTTCAAATATTCTCCATGCCGCTCAACGAGAAAGATTTCTCAAGACAAAGAATGATGCTTGGAGTCGGTAAATCAAGTTTAAAGGGGCAGGGGGTGTTTTTTTGGGTAAAAGGTCAAAAGACCTTTTAGTCCAATAAAGATTGGACTATCGCAAAAGCCCGAGCCCACGATAAAAAAGCTTCAAAAATGATGAAGAATGATCCTAAAAAATATCCATATAAGTGTGTAGAATTTTATGGCAAAGTGTGATATAAATATCTAGTAAGAAATATCTAGAATATAAATATATATGAAGTAGGAAATATCTAGAGATCCATGGAAGCATCTCGGTTCTAGAATATTTCGTGAACTAGTATAAATAGGTGGTGGGGTAAGCATTGTAAAAATGAAGCAAAGCATAAGCAATCAAAAACATTGTAAAATTCTCTAAGTGTTCCTTGATCTCTTCATAATCCTAAAAGGCCCCCATGATGGTAAAAGGGAACTTCCACCCTGGTAAAATATATTAACAAAAAAAACCGTTTAAAGTAAAATGGAATGTGGCTGAAACACCACATTAACCTCAAGCAATCGCTTGAACAACCAGTAGATCATTTCTGACATACCATAAATGAACAACTAGCTACCAACAACTAGAACAACCACTAAAAACATAAAAAGACAGAAAAACAAATAAACAAATCCAAATAAAATATTACTTCCTTGAATGGATTTGAAGCTTGAAATCAAACTGATTGTTAAATTCCTTAAATTGCCGAGGTAAGTCATAGACCTGGGCCGCATAATCATTATAAAGATAGCCTTCAAGCTCGTTATGTCCTCCTGTTGATGAAAAATAACTGTCCATAGGATCATTTGGCTCAAACACCGCATCATCACAATCTGAATCAATCACTTCACCTACCTTAGAGAATGTGTTGCCCTTCCTTTTACCATCAGCCACCGAAACAGGTTTACCATTCTCATCCACAAGGGTGGCTTTCCCATCAATAATAAGCTTTTCAAGCTTCCCAATTTTCTCAACAATAGGAGTTGTTCTTCATAGGTGAAGGAGAGGTAGTTTTGGAAGAACTAGAAATAACTTCAGGGGTACACATAGTGGTAATCACAGGTTCCAAAATTGTATCTTTTTCCTTAGGAGCATCAAAATTGTTCTTTAAATCAAAAAAGTTGATATCCTCCACCCAATTATTATTCTTACCTAGGTCATTGATGGGTGTTTGGTGTATCATTGCGGTTTAGCAGTATTAATGCCTACTCAAGTTTTAAATTTATATTTAGCTGACTTATCAATAACACACACACCTAACGGGCAGTGTACCCAGTCAATATGAATATAATGGTAAGTAGAGTGTCTATCACTAAGAGTAGAACATATTATCTAGTTACCTAATCAGTATTTTAATATCCTAAGTTAGTTTTACAGTCTAATCTAACGAAAGAGGTTTCAGCCCGAGAGACTGGCATAATTGGTTTTATTAAACAATAAACATAATAATGAGCACGAATCAACGAATAGCTACACGTACACAAATAGATAATAGAAGCAGAAAAATGTCTGTACTGATAGTTAAGCAGCTTGTCAGTTCTTTTATTGCTAGTTTTATATGATGAGTATCGTAATCTAATCTGTCTCGTTGGATCATAAATATAGGTGAGTAAACTCTGAATGATTACTTATGTCTATCCTACTTTCTAGACACTAAATAAGTAGGCGAGGAACAGGTATGGCAGCCCACAGGCTCTGCTGGCCATAGAGGTTATCAATGCACATAAATAAGTCACCAAAAACATCATCATATAAACTTTAATTAACGGGAAAGCAATTTTAAGAGGAGCAGTATGGTGGCCACAAGCCCATCAATCCTGATGAATTAAAGCGTACTAATACAATAAAACAAAACTACTTAATGAATTAAATACATGCAGGACCTTCTTACAGCTCTAATATATTCGTTTGGGGTGTGTCTTGTGATGCTTCTTCGACTGAATTTGTCTTATTAGGGTTTGGTTGCACACAAAATTCGTGTATGTCTTGGGGTATTTATAGTTTCTGTCTGAGGGCACGATGCGGCGCATCGAGTAAGTAGATGCGGCGCATTAACTTAACTTCGCGTGGGGTCCATGACTAATATATTCAAGAATATTCGTACACTGTCTTCAGATGCGGCGTATCTTGATCTTTTATGCAGAGCATGTCCTTCAGTGTCTTAGATTGTATTTGGTGAAGTCTGGATAGTGATACGCCGTATGTCAGAAGTATAATGCGGCATATCTGGAGTAGAACAAGCTTGATCTTCTTCGTTGACCAAAGTTTCATATGCGGCGCATGATAGAATTACATGCGGTACATTCTTCAAAGTCAGGCAATAGTCTTCGAATCAGTATGATATTTGCGGCGTATCTGTTGAGAGTGATACGACGCATCTTCTGGATTTCAGTAGACTTTTGACATCTTGCTAGTTTTGCTCCATAATTCGTCCAAAATTGCCAAATTTCACCAATTGCTTGTTTTTACCTGAGAATTACTAAAGTAAACAATTAAGTAACAATTCTCATAAATAATATAATAAAACAAGTCAAATAAATAGGATAAATGATTACAATAATATGTTCTTATTTGATGTCATCAGTCATCCCGGGGAGGAGTCGTACTTCTAGTAGGATCAGTAGTAGGTTTGTTACAAGTAGAACCTACATTAACTGTTGCAGAACCTGTATTCGATTGGACAGGAGGCTTAGACCTTGATGCTTCTCCATTCTTTGGCTTAGTAACCGGCCTATAGTAATATGAAAATGAATCCCATCAACCTGACGATTATTACCCTGAAATTTACCTTTACCTTTCTTCTTATAAGTTTCAACGAAACCCTTTTCATCAACCAATGGTTTATCTTTCCAAACTGGTTTCACTCTCTTAGGACATCCATCATTGTAACACCCCCAAAATTCGGGTCTAGCGGAAGCATACATGCATTGGGGTGCTACGAAATCGGTATCACAACACAAGGAACAAAGAATGGTTTTTATTTCATTTATTTGGAATAAAAACTGTTATGTAAAGCATAAAGTTTACATGATATAAAATAGTGCGGAAATAGGCCCATAAAATAATTATAGCGGTCCCAAATGTTCATCAGAGTCGCCTATGACCATGCCCCTTGCCAAACGCCTTCAAGTAGTGAGCTATCGCTTTAAACCTGAGAATACACGCTAAAGGTCAGCTTACGCTGGTGAGTCCATAGAGTTTAAGTTATAAAAACAGTTGTGGACCTGAAGAGTTTAGTGCTATGTGTGACTAGTGGCAGGTATAGACATCACAATCTCAATCTCAATCTCAATCTCAATCTCAATCTCAATCAATAGTTTTTCATCTTAGGAAAGATGAATCAACGGTCATTAGCCAGGTCACAGCAAGGAACCACCTATTACTGCCCGGATCTAGGCCGCAGCAGAGTCTATTCCAAACTAGGGTCAAAGCGCCCTAGCTCTAGGTCAACTCTACTTCCGTCTAACCTTATCTAGCCAACACATGTAGCAAAACCAAGTAGTAGCAGGTCCAAGAAAAATGGTTTGAGCTATGAAGCTCTCATATATAAACCAGGTAAACACATAACGCATTCGAATATCCAGATCAAGTATATCGGTAAATCAATCAATCAATCAATCAATCAAATCTTAATCAAACCGTTCACGTAATCAGATAAACAATCATTGAGTTTAGTTAAAAGAGCATGTATTCTCCCCCAAAAATAGTTATAAAAACTGTTTAAAAGAAAGGGGGCTATGAACTCACCTTAGCCACAGCAATGCAAGAATCACGACCGACACAACTTGGCATCTAGAGCTAATCACAACGATATCCAAAAGATGGGCACGACGGCACCAAGTAGTACAAACACGAGGGTACATCCTAGTACGCATACGATTATCTCAAAATATAGTTCGTACAATTATAAAGTCTATAAAAGACGACGTGTCATAGTTTTCGTGGATTACTCAAATCATTACTTATAAAAGTTTAGTATCAATGTTTCGTAAGAAAGCTTTATATTTCGTGTGGTGTGGTAAGAAGACATAGACTCAAGATACAACTCACGCCAAGATAATAAGGACATCAACATACAACTCACGCTAAATGAAACAAGACATCGACATGCAACTCACGCCAAAGAGGAATAAACGTCGACATAATTGATAGATATTAACTAGAACTCAAGTTAATCGAATAAAATCTAGAAAACGACGACTACTAACTATTTAATATAAAATAGGTAAGTTTCGGCGTTTACCCCATAATCCCCAAATAGTTTAGAATAATTCAATAAGTTTTATGAGGAAATCACAAGTTAATAATTCAAATATGAAAGAGTTTTAAGGATTTAATAAAACTATACATTTTAAATTCTTTGTCGGGTTTAATAAGATGATCTTAAGAGATTTAGAAATAAAATGTAAATTTAGATAGTTTTATAAATTTCGGCATGACGCGTCCATTTACATAACCTTCCCAAGTTAAAAGACTTTATTAAATCAACTCTCCAAAACAATATTTCCCGACAATTTATTAGAAACTATAAAGTGTATTCGTTGATTACTAGACGTTATCTACTTATTGTGTATTCATTGCGAATCAAATATATTAAATTTGTATAGAGTCTAATATATTGTATTCGTTAAACCAATAAGTCCATATTGTCCAACGTCCAATGTCCAAAGAATATTAGTACATGTCCATATATGTCCAATGTTCCAAGTCAACGTCTCAATTATCAATTCCGTTTAAGTATTCCCAATGTCTAATATGCATAGTAACAAGTCTAATTTGTAACCGAAACGTACCAATATATGCAAATGTCAAAACCAATGAAACTCGTTAGTCAAATATGTTTCGACTTTACAAACTAAAATCGAACACACTTCTAGTATAGTCATTAAGCACACCCTTTTTGAACTTATGGGCTTAGGCCCGTTTAAATAAAACAAACACACATCAGTTACTATGGGCTTTGGCCCAATGTACCAATCTAAACCAACACACCCTTATTGGGCTTGAACCTACGAAGACACAAACGCACCCTAATCGGCTGGGAAACCAGCAACAACAAGAAAATCTCTTGTCTCTCCTGAGACCAATTGTCAACAAACTACACCCACCTGAGCGTTTCGCCCAGACCAAGATCAAACAACCACATATTCTGCTTCTTTACTAGCTGTGAACCAAAAAGAACAACTCAAACACAAACAAAAATCAAACAAACATCCGGTGGTGTCCTCATCACCATTATCCAAACCAGAAAATCATAATTAAATTCGGGTCAACCCTACCCGACCTATATACGATCCAACTCACACAAACAATACCACTTTGCACATGTTTTTACCACACGAATAGATTCAAAACATCATTTTCTTACCACACAATTTACTAATCAAAACACTTTTTAATCCAAAAGTTGTTATCCACTTTCTATCAGGTTTGTCATCCACGAAAACTAACAACACTAGTTCTGTATTCATACTCGGTTTAACAAATCAAACAACAACAAAGATGGGTCTAGGGTTTCGACTTACCATCACCAGGAAAAGAGGGAAGCGAAGGTGGTGGTACCCTATCGAGTACAACTCGAATCAACCCCAAACCTTAGCGTGACTCCTTCTCTAACCCAATTAGTACACGAACCAAAACCATCCAAAACAACCCTCGAACCCGTGAGGTTTTGAGTCGGACTTAGGCAATAACACCTCAAAAATGGTAAGATGACCCACCTCGTTCTTCGGTCTAATCAGAAACACGAAAAGGTAGCAAGAGTGTGGTGGATTCGAGGATTAGACTCGAATGAAATAGATGTTATAGTTGTTTATACGGCGCGTTTTACATATCAATAGATAGGGAATGGAAAAATACGCGTGATGGTGGTGGAGGTGAGAACCCACTCGCGGCGGTGGTGGAGTTCTCGCCGGTTTTCTTGCTGGAAAATTCTAGATAGAGAGAGAAGTGGTGTTGGTGTTGTCGGCTGGGAAGAGGGGAAAGAAGAAACAAAACCCTAAATGGGTTATAATGTGGTATATATATAGTGCTAGTAAAAATCAAGGGACCATCCGGTAATTATGTTAAAGTTAGGGGCAGTAAACAAAATCTACCCGAGGGACCAAAACTGTAATTTATCAATACTTTCACGAAATGAGATTCGGGACTCATTTTGACTAGTAGACGATGGATTCATGATATAAAAATAACACCAACACGCTTAGAATAATATTTCCGATAAAAATGAATATAAATACTCCTCGTTTCTCCAAAAATCATCCGAACTCAAAATAAATTATCTTTTCTCCGAATTGAACCAGGGAGAAATTTTGCGGGTTGTCACAATCGTCATTGTGATCAAATACTTTACATGTGTCACATCTTGGCAGCTTCCACTCATATTCAACTATTGATTTTTTCCAATGAATGACCTGACCCATTATGGTAGGGGATAGCAACAACAAGAGAGTCAAGTAAGGCTTCCTTTGACGACACTTCTACAAGGGCCCTAGCATAGGAATTACGACCCCACGACTTAAGGCATGGGTTTTCCAAGTTACCAAGATTTTATCAGTGAAGATTATAATTTATTTGTTAGAAATAATATCACATATAGCATGGGTTTATTAGATGATAGACGGCCCAAACCCGTTTGTGGGTTTAGGGTCTATTAGGTTTCCATTATGTCTTTTGCATTCTTTATATATTGTGTTGGAATAATATATCATACCCACAATGTTTACAATGTCTAACATGGTATCAGCAGCTTAAAAAGAATTATCCCAAAAATTCTAATTAAAAAAAAAAGAAAAAAAAGAAAATAAAACTAACCTTCATTTTTCCAACACCAAAATTCCGTTGTCGTGATTTGCATTAATTCCTAACACCCAATCCCCATCCAATATAAATAGCAGATCAAGTCTATTTTGTTCTAAGCCATATTATTATTGTTTTGTTCTAGTTATCAAAAACTCAAANGAAGAACAATATAATAATTTAGATGAGGTACTGATGTCATGGTTTAATGGGTTTTTAGGGATTAAGAATTTTTGTTGAGGATATGTTTATGTTTTATTGTTGAAAAGAAAAAAAAGAAGAAGAAGTTAAAGTTGTTTTATTGTTTGTTTGTTAGTCGATTGTTCGTACGGTTTTGTTACCAGTCGATTAAAGTTGACCGTTGGTACCGTTTAAAGTCGGCCATTGGTACGGTTATGTTACTAGTCGACTTAGCTGACCGTCGGTAGCAGTGAACTAAAATCGACCGTTTGTACGGTTTTTTTACGAGTTGACTAGAGTTATGCTTTTATTACATTAAAGTTTTGTTTTTCTTTTATTTTCTAGTTTATTACTCCGGTCCGAGCTTTCGCGATTTCACCACTTGGACTGCGAGGGAGTATTAGATGATAGACGGCCCAAAAGCCCGTTTGTGGGTTTAGGGTCCGTTAGGGTCTTCATTATGTCTCTTGCATTCTCTATATATTGTGTTGGAATAATACATCATACCCACGGGGTTTACAATGTCTAACAGAGTTCATTTTCGATCCTATCATATCCTCTCATAAAGTTATTGTAGTTAATTTTTATAACCATGTAGGAAATTTATTTTGTTGACCGTAAAGTTAAGAAATAATACCTAATTTGACTGTAAAGTGATAGTTGTGGTGACTTGAATATTTAATTCTATAGTTATTTTACCTAAGCATTTATATCATCAAGAATGTACTAAATGCTCAAGGGAATAATACACAAAATCCAAATATTCCATTTAAGTCTTGTTTTAAAATGTTTTTTTTTTCAAGGCTTTTTGGTAATGCTTATAACTTTCTAACAAATTTTACCTTAATTTATTTTTCTTTATTTTTAATTTTTTTATTTATTTTTGAATCAACAAGGGAGAAGATAATATTAAGACAACATAGTTACTCAATTTTCACGATCACTAAATGACTTAATACTATATTTTACCAATATATATGTTCGCTGTCATATATCAAAATGCTATTGATAATTCACTTTCACTTTCTTTAGTGTATCGATTTTGATTATTGATGATTCAAATTAGCTAGTTTTATTGAATAACATAAATACGAGGTTGATATGTGATAAGTAAATGTTCACTTTAAGATATGGAAGTAAAAAAAGACCACACAAGTCAAGTCATTAGTTTTATCTTTTTATTTTTCGAGATTCAATTAACTCTACCATATATTACATTTACCGGGGAAGCCCTTTACGAGAAAAAAAAATAATAAAAATAAAAAAAACATTTCAAGGGTAAAACATAAAAAAA
>LBNU01014190.1:69618-82458 GCA_014162995.1 Artemisia annua | reverse complement strand
TGGCATTGACCGAATAGTATTTGCGGACATAAGAAACTAGGGGATGAAACGGATGAGAAACATTAATGCGTCTAGTTCGGGTTCTTTGACCGTATTGCTTGGGAGGCGTCCTATGTCTCGGTCCATTAAGGACCTTCAACAAACAGTTCAATCTTGTTGCGTCATCTCGCTTTGTTGTTGTTTGATAATCGGCTTCAGAACTTAGAACAATCGGAGCGTCTTGAGATGCCATAAAGCCCTAAGACATTAATCCTTCGAAATCGTTGGAAGGATTGTTGTTGGGAAGTTGCGGTTTGGGGGCTGCCGCTTGATGGAAACGCTTACGGTGGCGTTGGAAGAGTATGGCCTTGAGGTGTGTTTCCACCTAAAGGTTCGGGTGACTGTCTCCAAGGAGGGGTTGTATGAGTCCACCGCTATGTGTTCGTTTGGGCTCGGCTTTGAAATGTATCCACTGTATCTCCGCTCCGTCGGTACGCCGAGGGAACGGCGTGTCCGCAGAAGCTTGTTTCGGGGAGTTCCTTGCATGCGCCGAGTGTCGTGGGGACCTCGTACACAATTACAAAGATTATAGTGATTGTCCTCTGTAAGGTATTGGTAGCTTCGTAGATAATGATACTTGACTTTGGTTTCTTCATGTCCATTGATCTCTACGGTCGGAAGTGTTGTATGTTGTTTCGAAGGCAAGGGATGCCGTATCCGTTTTGTTTCAAATAATCACTCTGATCGTTCCAACTCTGTTGTCATTTCATATGTATGCAAGATCCTATGAGTTCCATGTATCCCTCTCTCACTTTGTATCACGTGAGCTTACTCACCGCTGCTGGTCAATGGTTACTGCTTGTGGAGGTTTGTGATGTGTGTCATTAGTGAATATTTGGACTGGATGCATATTATAGTTCTTATCGTGTTGGTGGAGGATCTTGTGAAGTAGTTTTGAATCGGTACATTGCTCTCAGTAAAGGGTTTCGCTGTATTTTGGATATCATGTAAGATGTTGCTCTTAAGTTTGCATCTCGGCACCTGGTGGGAAAAAACTTGTGGCAAGGAAGAGGTTTTGTTGTCGCCCAAGTGTTGGTATGTGATATCTCTGTGGGTAAGCGTTCAAGCTCATTATTGCTGGCACTCGTTTAGAGAGAATTGGAATAGGCGTAGTCCGTGTGGACCTCTCGGGCTGTCAACACTAAGGTCTGAAGAATCTTACGATTGACGAAGTCCCTTAGGTGTTGATTTGGGTTTTCGAACGCAAGCCCATGGGAATGCGCATCCGTTTGCACCAACCCGGATGGTGTCGGATCTCGCAGGGTGTCACATTGGCTCCTTGCGTTGAGCTCAATGGTGTTTCGATAGCCTTGGATGGCTAGGGGTCGGGAGTACTCTCCCTAAAGTGCGCGGCTCTAGGGAAGGCTGGTTGGGAAAGTTTTGGTTGTTTGGTCGAGAAGATTACCACCTTCCATGATGTCGATGGTAGGATGTTACGAACAAAAAAACACGAGAAAAAGATAGACTAAAGAGGATCCTAGAAAATAAAATAAATCTCACTAGAAAGGAGTCTAGTGAGTAGAGCCTAATAAAAACTAAAAATAACCTAAACGAATAACTAGTTCCCCGGCCAGCGGCGCCAAAACTTGGATGCGCGTGGGACTGCAACACGCACTACGGTTATACCTCTCGAGGGATCTCGAGAAGGCTTGCATCCTTCACCAGGCAGTGTACGCTGACCGATGTGAGTATAGTGTAGTGGCAAGTACGCGGGGAGTTGATCGTCTGCTCTCACAGGAATAGTGTTCGTTGGTTAAAGACTACTCTAATTAATGGTCTGAAGGGGGATGCGAGGCTGATTATTTTTGTATTTTTATGTTTTTATGAAAGCAGCCCAAGAATCTCGCGTTGCTTGTAAGGAGTGCGGCGGTAATTTAGTTGCTACGTAACTAAACCCAAGTTAGGTCTACTTATGCGAGATTAAATTAAAGTTCTTCGCGAGCAGAAAGCAATGGTGGGGCAAGGAGTAGTGTTTACTTAGCGAGGTATCCTTACCTCCATAAACTACTTGGTGTACCATGTAATGTAGTAGGTTGAGTTTGCGAGTGGATGCGGCGTGTAGTTCCGTAACAAGTCGTTAGGAGTGCTTCAATTCCCTAACTCTATAAGCTGCCTACCTCACTCGGTATGGACGATAACGCTCAAGTATCCTATCATAAAGCTCACCGATAGCCACCTACGCATGAACATACCCTTCAAAATCGATTAACGCACAACGATTCACGTTTCCCTAGAAGACGTTCCAAAGCTTGTTACCGTATGGAGGTTAGCAGATTTCTTAAAGGGCTAACCGTAATGAAACATTCATCCAATCACAATCACAACATCACATACATGATAATCAATAGTTAGGTTTCATTAGATCATAAGCAAGACACAAAGTTAATTTAGCCTAGCATGCATTAAAGGAAGAAAAGGCACAAACATAAATCTACAACACATAGACATTATTGTAATGGATGAATGAAGATATCTTAGTCTAAACATGCGCAAGTTGAGGAGGGGTTAAAAGCTACCCTCTAGGTCCTGCTATACAACTGAGCTAGGGTTCTAACCTTAACGTTCTTCCACCAAGTTCCTCTTTTTAAAACAACTAAAATTCGTCCAATATATATAGATGAATACGGGCCTGACGGCGTCAGCCCAAGATGTGACGCCGTCACCGCCGCACATTTTAGGGTTTGGGTGTTGCGGATTGGCCTTCGTTCGAGCCGTGCGATCACGCCGGCCTTGTTCCAGATCTGAGGCGCTTCGCCTGACGGCCGTCCCGCAAACTGGCCAAAAACTCTCTGGCCATCATCGAGGTGAAGGTTCCACCATTGCGGTTCGACGGCGCGTCCTCCACTGTTGTCGCGCCCCGCGCGCGGACGTGGGCGGCGTGAGGTGAAGCTTGTGGACGGTGCCACTGTCTCGTCCGGGACTTAGGTGCTTTTGCAGTGCGGTTTGTTGGTTTTCGCACTTTTTCACTCCGAAAACGGCGGCGCGGGCGCGGCGCTGGGCGCGGCGGGGCGAAGAGACGGTGTCTTGTCTTTGTGCGATTTTCTCCTCAAAAGGCTACCGTACCAATGGGAAAAAGAAGACGCAGCTTTGGGGTAAATCGATCAGAATGCAATATACGAATTAGGCGACTCAAAGCGGCTGAGCTCCGCGGGCTAGACGGAGCGTAACGGATTTATTCGTGGCGGCTGCATGCACGTGTAGCGGGGTCATTTGTCAGGGGGCGGGTGAGCTGCAAGAGAGAGGGAGCAGGGAGGGCGGGGGGTGCGACAGATAGAAGAGCAGGGGGTGAGAGGGATTTGGTAGCGCGGGTGCGCGTGGGGAGAGAGCAAGCGTCGGGAGTGTGGGCGCCGACCACCGTCGTGCGGCGCTGCAGGGCGGACTCAAGTAGTTCGAATACAGAAGGAACCGACGGATCCTGGCATTTAACTCACTTTGAGTGTTCAGGTCATTCATGTGCCCGTGCATGGTCAACACAGGTGCGGACCTAAAGTCTGCTGTGTGCCACTTTCACTGCACATGGCAGGTAATGGAATTAAAGCATGAAAAATAATAGAACAAAAATATCATTCGAATCCAAAACTTAAGAATTTTTTTGTAAGGCTTTAGTACCATTTTTACTTACATGTGGTTCTTGCGTCTTCTTTTTGAGGTGTTGTATCAGTTTGCAAGTAAGAAGGCGTCAATATAAAGAGTGTATTTATTGTTAACTTACATGGTCAGAGCCACGTATATTGGCTACCATCTTCTTAACAGCACCTTCCAAGAACTCAAATGGGCTAAAAGTAACCCATTTAAGCTCCCGAATTCCATTTTTTTTCAAAGATATGTACATGTAGTGGCCATCTCCCCCACACTAGGATGGTAGAAAGTAGAAAGAAGTTAGAAACACGGGTGAAAACCCGTGGCGTGCTAATTTTTGATCACCGAGTCACTAGCTTGACTCGATTCCCGCATTCATTGGTTCATGGGGAAAGTTTGGAGAACCGGGACAACCATGGGTGGTATGTCCTCTCCAAAGTAGTGCTTCAACCTGTGACTGTTCACTTTGAAATTTGGTCCGTCCGTTTGAGACAATTCGACGGTACCATATGGATAAACTTTAGTCACAGTGAAAGGGCCAGACCAACGGGTTTTGAGTTTTCCCGAGAAGATCTTCAATCTAGAGTTGAAAAGAAGGACTCGATCACCAACGTTGAAAACGCGGTTTTTGATTTTTGAGTCATGTATCTTCTTTGTCTTTTCCTTGAAAATCAAAGAGTTCTCGTATGCCTGATCCCGAAGTTCATTTAATTCATTCAGCTGAACTTTACGGTGATCACCCGCTGTCTGGAGATCGAAGTTTGCATGTTTCAAGGCCCAGTAGGCTTTATGCTCAAGCTCAATCGGCAGATGACACGCCTTCCCGTATACAAGCTTGTAAGGAGTACACCCGATGGGTGTTTTGTAAGCTGTACGGAAGGCCCAGAGTGCATCATCTAGTTTATCCGACCAAGAGGCACGATTTTCTCCTACTGTCCTCTCCAGAATCCTTTTAATACCACGGTTCGTTACCTCCACCTGCCCACTTGTTTGGGGGTGATACGCAGTGGAAAGACGGTGAGTTACACCGTACTTTTGCATGACTTTATCAAATTTGTCATTGCAGAAGTGTGTACCACGATCACTAATGATGGCACGTGGAGTACCGAACCTAGCAAAAAGAGATTTTAAAAATTTCACAACAACTCGGGCATCGTTGGTGGGTAAGGCTTTCGCCTCAACCCATTTGGATAAGTAGTCAACAGCCACGAGTATGTATTTGTTTCCTCGAGAAGATGGAAATGGCCCCATAAAGTCAATGCCCCATACGTCAAAGATTTCACAGACTTGGATGGCATTTTGAGGCATCTCGTTAGTCTTTGAAATATTCCCGTGACGCTGACAAGCGTCACAAGCTTTGACAAACTCTTGGGCATCTTTATAGATCGTGGGCCAGTAGAAACCCGAATCAAACACCTTCTTGGCGGTGTAGTTTGGATTATGATGTCCCCCCGTGGGTCCATCATGACAAGCTTTAAGAATATCCAAGGCTTCTTGGCCATGGACACACCGCCTGATGACTTGATCGGCACAGATTTTGAACAAGAAGGGGTCGTCCCAGAAGTAATGTTTGACGTCTTTAAAGAATTTGTTTTTCTGTTGGGACGTCATCCCCTTCACAACAAAGTTACCCGCATGGTAATTTGCAAAGTCTGCAAACCATGGGGTAGTAGAGTCACCACGAAAAGAAACCGCATTGAGTGTTTCGAGAGGAAATGTTTCATTTATTTCCTTTTTCTCGAACACGTCCTGGTGAGGGTTTTCTAATCGTGATAGATGATCAGCTGCTAGGTTCTCAGCTCCTTTTTTATCACGGATAATGATATCAAATTCTTGCAGGAGGAGAACCCATCGGAGTAATCTCGGCTTTGCATCTTGTTTGGCAAAGAGATATTTCAGGGCCGAGTGATCCGTATACACTATGCATTTAGTCAGGATTAAGTAAGGCCGGAATTTTTCAAAAGCATACACCACGGCTAATAATTCTTTTTCAGTGGTGGTGTAATGATTCTGAGCCTCACTCATAGTTTTACTGGCATAGTGTATAGGCTGAAAGTGTTTTGTTTTGCGTTGCCCCAAGACCGCGCCTATAGCAAAATCACTTGCATCGCACATGAGCTCAAAAGGCAGGTCCCAATCGGGGGCAACTAAGATGGGTGCTTCTGTAAGCTTTTTCTTGAGAGTTTCAAAAGCTTCGATGCACTCGGGAGAAAAGATGAAAGGAGCATCTTTTTCAAGAAGATGTGTCATAGGCCGGGCGATTTTAGAAAAATCTTGTATGAATCGACGATAGAATCCGGCATGACCTAGGAAACTCCTGACACCTTTAACTGTGGTGGGATGAGGGAGTTTAGCAATGACATCGACTTTGGCTCTGTCGACCTCAATCCCGTTTTTAGAAATCTTATGGCCAAGGACAATGCCTTCTTTGACCATAAAGTGGCTCTTCTCCCAATTTAGACAAAGATTGGTGTCTTCACACCGTTTAAGCATGTCATCTAAATGGGAGAGGCATGATTGGAAAGAATTCCCAATGACCGAGAAGTCATCCATAAAGACCTCCATAGTTTTCCCGATCATGTCGTGGAAAATGGCCATCATACATCGTTGGAACGTGCCAGGAGCATTACATAAGCCGAAAGGCATACGTCTGTAGGCAAAAGTTCCGTATGGGCATGTAAAGGTAGTCTTTTCTTGATCCTTTGGATCAATGGGAATCTGAAAGTAACCCGAGAAACCGTCTAGGAAACAATAGTACTCGTTTCCCGCTAATCTCTCGAGCATCTGGTCCATGAAGGGTAGAGGAAAATGGTCTTTACGGGTGGCATCATTTAACTTTCGGTAGTCAATGCATACTCTCCATCCCGTAACCAATCGAGTTGGAATCAACTCGTTTTCTTCATTTGTGACAACAGTAATGCCACCCTTTTTAGGAACGCAATGAATTGGGCTAACCCAAGGACTGTCAGAGATAGGGTAAATCAACCCGGCATCAAGAAGTTTGATAACTTCTTGTTTGATAACCTCGTGGATTTTAGGATTAACCCGTCTCTGTTGTTGAACTGCTGGTTTGAAGTCATCCTCCATTAAGATTTTGTGGGTACAGAAATCAGGATTAATACCCTTGATGTCGGAGAGTTTCCAAGCAATTGCTTGCTTGTGTGACTTTAGAACCTTTATGAGAGCAGCTTTTTCCTCATCTTTTAAGTCTTTAGCAATAATGACGGGTAATTTATCATCACCCTCTAGAAATGCATACTCGAGATGAGGTGGTAAGTCCTTAAGTTCAACCTCAGGAAAATCAGTGGTTTTCTCAACAGACTTGATTTCCTCGTTATGAAGTTGTTGTGGAAGAACGGGAGGGTGGGAGGGATCTTCATTCAATAACTTCTCAAGGAGAAGTATATCCCTGTCCGGGTCAATCTCTTGATTATCAATTCCCTCGGGAATTGAATCATTCTTGAGAAAGGCCTCTATTTCCTCCAAGATGAAGTCACTTCCCTCAAACGGAGTTAGGGAAGGAAAAGAATTATCAATGATAGGTTGAGAAGAAGGAGTGGGATTGCCACTCGAAGAATTATTGGTGAAACCAAGAAATTCCTGAGAATACTCCTCCGAAGCAATATCGATGACATCGATTCTGTTAATTTCTGCGGAGTCATAGTTGGAAGAGTATCTCGAGGTTTGATCAAGGTTGAATGTGATGGCTTCATTACCAACACGCAGAGTGATCTCTTCATCAAAGACATCGATCAGAGCACGACCCGTTCTTAGGAATCCCCTCCCTAAAATGAGAGGAACTCTCGGGTCTGCATCGAAGTCAACAATCACGAAATCTGCCGGAAAATTGAACTTTCCTACATTCACGAATACGTCCTCAGCAATACCGAGGGGACGAGATATAGAGCGATCTGCAAGCTCGAGAGTCATGCAGGTAGGAGTGAGTGCCGGAAGAGAAAGTTTCTTCCAGACCGAGTGAGGCATTAGGTTGATGCTTGCACCAAGATCGGCCAAGGCATAGCATTCAACCATTCCCGGGAAAATGCATGGAATGAGGAATTTCCCGGGATCTCCCAGCTTTTCGGGAAGCTGTTTCAACAATACTGCAGAGCAGTTCTCGTTTAATGGAGTTTTTGCCATCTCGAAGAGTTTTTCCTTGTTATTTAACAGATTTTTGATCGTAGATGCAAACTTGGGCATCAGAAGAAGAGCATCCGCGAAGCTAATGTCAAAATGTAATTCTTTAAAAATTTGGAAAAATTTGTCCAGTTGGTGACTAGCTTTCTCGCGGAGCTTTTGATCTTGTAAACGTGATGGATAAGGAATCGAGGGTTTGAGATTTTGTTTTTCAACGGGATCAACTGGAGGTTCAAAAACAACTCCAGGTTTGGATTTGGGTTTCGGGACCGGGACAACTTGAGGGTGGACGTCATCGGTATCTCCGTTATTAGTAGGAAGTACCGTGTCCGTGGTAACCTCAGGTTCACGTTCCGCTACTTGAGAAGAAGAGGTAGCGGGAGCCGTGGGTCCTTTGTATGAAACTCCACTGCGGGTGGTGATCGCCTTAACATCGCCCCTCGGGTTAGCGATCGTGTTGCTCGGAAGTGTTCCTGAGCCCGAGGGTCGATCATTTAAAGAGTTATTGAGTTCGGAGATCTTATTGGCCAACAACTTGTTCATTTCTTCTTAGGAATTCAAGAATTGCTTAAGCAACTCATTAGATGAAGGCCCAGTTGGAACAATGGCTTGAGTTTGATTGTTAGGAACATTTTGAGCCCGATTGTTTTGAAAATTCCCATGATGTTTCCCTGATGAAAATTACCCTGATTATGAAAATTGTTACCCTGATTACCATGACCTTGATTTCTTTGAAAGTTTCCTTGGTTTTGAAAGCCCTGGTTATGACCGGAATTGAAATTCCCTTGATTGTTGAAACCTTGGTTCATTCGATTTTTGTTTTGATTTTGATGAAAATTTTGGTTCCGGTTTTGAGCATTGTGGTTTTGAGACTGATTAAATCCGGGTGGACTGAGGAAATTGTTGGAACGATAGCTTAAAAGATTACGGTCCCCCTGTGGTTGGTAAGAGTTACCCCCCGCATTGTAGGAACCTTGAGCAGCATATACGTTCTCGTGAGTGAAGCCACTGGTGGCTGGGCACTCAGTATAAGGATGTGGACCACCACATGTTTCACAACTGTGACTGACAGTTCTGACTTGATGATTAATGTTCTGATTAGATTGATGGATTCTCAACACAGGAGTGGACAAATCATCCATCTTTTTAGTGAGAGCAGCTATTTCAGAGGAGGCTGGAGTGACAGATTTACATGAATCATTCCTCTCAGCTGAGGAATCCCAAAAATTGTGATGGGCAGTCATGTTTTCAATAAGATCATAGCACTCCTCGGGGGTCCTTTTCATAAAGGTCCCTCCAGCAGCAGCATTGATCGTGTCACGATGATGGAGAGTCAAACCATTGTAGAAAGTATCTATGATGGTGACTAGAAGCATGTTATGATTTGGACATCGATCAATTGCAAGCTTATTGCGTTCCCATGCCTCAAATAAGGACTCATCGGGAAGCTGTCTGAAGTTGCTAATATCATTTCTCAATTTAGTTACCATGGATGGTGGAAAGTATTTTGCTAAGAACTTAGTAACCATTTCATCAAAAGTGTGGATCGAATTCTTCGGGAGACGATCAAACCAGGCTGTAGCATGATGAGTGAGAGAATATGGAAAGAGGTATAAGCGAAGGCCGTCTTCGGTGACACCATTGTGCTTCATACTCTGGGTGACGGTCAAAAATTTATCGAGATGCTTATTTGCATCGTCACCCGGTAAACCGTGGAACTGACATGAATTCTGGAGTTGCTGGATCATGTGGTGCTTGAGTCCAAATTCCGTGGAACTGATAGTGAGTGGTGCAATGGGTCCTCCCCTCCCCTGCATAGTAGGCTGACATAGCTCCTCCATCGTTCGGAGATCAGGAACTGCGTCCCCAATTTTAGAGTTGGGAGGGGGTGGAGGTGGTGGTGGGTCATCGTCAGGCATTTTAACAGATATTTCTGGTATAGCAAGCAATTCAGCTATGCTCTTTTGACGATTTCTTCTTGACTGGGAACGAGTGCGCATGCACTAAAAATATTCACAAGTAAAACAAGACCGAGGTAAAACAACAGTAAACTTAAACCAATAACTACAATGTGACTGGCTTCTTTGAAAAAGGTACACCAATCACAAGAGTACAATGGCAAGTTTTAATCTTTAGTTTGGGAACTTATTAATGGTCATACACCCAGTTGGGTTGTATTCTGCCTTGATTTGCGGTGGTAATATTTTACGTATTTATTTAACAATAAAACAAATGTTTTTGGCTTTTTGGGGTGTGTGTGAAAAAACTTGGAAATTATTTTTGGAATCGATTCGTTAACCGAAATCGTTCCTTTAAGACTACTCGCAGGTTGGCGGGAGAGAAGAATGGATCTCTCTTCGGTTCGCAATTTAATGTCAGAACCTCCGTATTCCAACTGTATAGGTTGTAATCTTAAAGAATCGAAGTAATTTAACTTCACGATTTGTTTTGTTGTTTATGATTTTTTTGGTGTTGTTAACACTTTAGGTAAAGTGTTAATGACTTTTTTCTGATATGATTAAGATTTTTACAAAAATTTTTTTACAAAGTGATGTGATTTGTACAAGGAGAGTTTTGAAAATCACTAAACCTAAACGTTTTTGAAAACACGCAACAACCTCCCCGACAGCGGCGCCAAAATTTGACTCCTCCCAAACTAACCAGTCAACCAGGTGTGGTCAACAAGTCAAATCTGAGAGAGGAGTGATCAATTTATGATCCGTTGAAAGCACAGTGTTCTCACGGGTCGTTAAGTCCCAACGAGATTGAAATTTCTATTTGGAAAACGTTTTGGGAATGAGTGATTAGGAATAGTAACCAGTTTAAGAATGATTATTTGGTATTGTTTAACTAAGAAAATGATGATTAACAAATTCTACACTATAGGGAAACAGAATTAGGCTTGGGGAAAACCTAATACAAACAAACTAATCACGTATAGGAAAAAAGGTTAAATTTGAACAATTAAAAACTAGAAGGGGTAAAAATAAAACTTTTACAAACTTAAAATGAAAAGAAAATTAAATTAAAAAGAAAATTATTTTTTTGATTATTTTAATATTCAAATATTAATTATTTAATAAAACTATTTAAAACTTAATAAAAACTAATTAAAGTTAAATCTAAAAATGATAAAGATTACAAATTTAACTTAGAAAATTGCAAAATTAATTTCAAAAAATCTAAAATGACTTGAAAGAAATATAAAAATTGAAAATAAATATTTTGTTTTTTTGTGGAACTTTTATTAATTAATTACTAAACTATTATATAAAGGTTACTTAAATCAGATTAAATAAGAAAATTAGAAAATTAAAAGAGAAAATTACAAATCCAATTTTTACAGAGTCTAAATAATGTGTACAAGCTAGGAAAATTATAAAAATGAATCTGAGATTAAATTTAAACACTTAAACTAATTTCTTTTTGGTTTTTTAATCAAAACTGTTTTAAATAAAATTAAACCTAGAAATTACCAAATGAACAGTAGAAATTATGGGAAAATTACTAGAAGTGGTAAATATTATGTAGAACTTAGGAAAAATATAAAAAGATACTACTGTTTAACAAAAATTGTTAAAACTATTTAATTTACTAGTTTTAACTAATTATTAATTTAACTAACTAATTATTAATTCTAATAAATGCTAAATGAAAAGGGAAAATTCTAAGAAAATTTATACAAATACTTTAAGATACTAGGAATTTAAGAAAATTATAAAAACAGATAAGTACTTAATAAAAATTTAAAAAGGAAAATTGAAAAGCTAAATTATGTTAAATAGAAGCTATCACTTTTCTTAAAAGTGATGTTATTTGGAATTTTCTTTTTGGAACTTGTTCTAACACTGAAAATGAACAACTTTTGTGAAAACAAAACTTTTGGTTCTTAAAAATAAGCACTATGGAATGCTTAATGGCTTAGCAGTTTGACTTTGGTCAAACAAGCTTTGCAAAAGCTTGTAATAAGCAACATAGTGAACACAAATGATAAAATAAGTTACAAACAACTTAAAGGAACCTAAATGAACTTGAATAAACAAGAATACATGACAGAATAAGCGAATAAGCACAAATAAGCAATACCAAATCACCACAGATACACACAGACTTGGGACAATCTTGCAGACCTTGTGGGGCCCACAGGAATGATCAAGGGTTGAAAACAAAAGTAGATATGAAAAGTAGGCTAGGTTAGCTTTACAATGAGCCAATAAGCAGAGCTTATGGTCCACTGAGGAGCTTGGGGTGAGCTTGTGAAGTTGGTGGTTAACACTGAATCACAGGGTATGGGGTGATATGAGACAAACTATAAGCTAAGAGCAGGCTTATTAAACAAGCTTGAAAATGAAATACAAGCTTTGAACCTGGCACCTAAGCTTCCTAAAAAGCTAAAGTACACAAGTTAAATCTCACTAGATAGCTCTTGATAAGCTTATAAAAATTGCTCACTTATACTGATTAGTCAGTATAGTGAGTGGTTTTGTGAAAATGTTTTGAGCAAAATAAGCAATGAAAATAAGCAGGTAAAAGGGAAATAAGCATGCAATCAACAAATTAGTTAGCTAAGCTTCCAAAAGAACCAAAATGCAAAAGCTAGGAACAATTAATGAAGCTTTTGCAAGCTTATGAATATGGCTAGAAAACTGTGACACAGGGCACTATTTAGAAAAAAGGGTTAGGTTTAAGCCACCCAATAAGCAGTTTACCCTGAGATATAAAATAACTAAAAATACTTTAACAAAGATCACCAGTGAAATATTAATACCTAAAAAGCACTAATCCTAAAACCTTAATTGAACCCTAGGGAAAATCACTAAGTTTATTCAAAAACTTTTATGCTGAGAATTTTGACTTTTGATTTTATGAACAAGGTTGACTTTTGTGAACTTTGGATCAATTCTACTTATTGATTATGTTGTTTTAACTTACAATAAACTTAATTTAAGTGACAACAACTACTTATGAACTGATTTGCAAGATTTGGAACCAAAAATCTACACAGTGAACAATTTGAGAGGATTAAAGTGAGTTTTTGACTTTTGTTCAAAAGACCTATGGTTTTTATGCTTGAAATGACTCAGA